>RJWT010005906.1:0-30104 GCA_004365215.1 Cuniculus paca | reverse complement strand
CTCCCAAAGGCAACCGCCTCCAAAGACCATCCACACGTGCGCGGTGTTTCAGTCTCCAGCACATGAACTTTTGGTGGACACATTCAAACTCTAACGCAAACCATTCGGCAGTATCTTTTATATGCCAAAGTGAGTTAATGAAAGGAACTCTAGACTACATTAACAAACCACAGCTTTGGTTCGGGCTCAGCCGCCATCAAGCTGTGGGCATTGGGCAAGTCACTTCACTTCTGTGGTCCTCAATTTCTTCATATATCAATGAAGCGTTTAAACTCTGGCTTTCTTTGAGCTGAAAAGTTTTGATTCCATGATGAGGCTAGAAATTAATGCGATTTCTTTAGATTAATATTTAGAGTTATACTGTCATGGCACTTGTTTTCATGGAATTACTATGCAATTAATTAAAGGAAAATTTTTGCATGAATAACTTTGTTAGTTTCAGGCTACCAAAATAAACCAATTGAATAGCATGAAGCAATTTCAGGCCATTCTAGAGTATTCAAAAGGCAATTCATTAGCTTAATAAAGATGTGAAATTGCATTTTACTTTCATATTTTACAAACTATGTAAAAGTTTTAAAAGACTTTTTTCTCGCAACATTCAAATTAGTCTGCTCTGCATGACAAAAGCATTAAAGCAATCACTCTCATAGGAAATCTTCAACTGGCCATGTGTGTGCTATTAAACATTTTCATTTGGCTCTTTTCTGCAATTAGCATTCCAAAGCTTATGATAGCTGGTTGTGGATACCATATGTTTGGCATCAGTCCTTAATGTTCAGCCACATGTTAGTTTTGATAGTACAAGCACAATGGTAGAGGGAAACAAAAGATTTCCAAACATTTCAAATCAGCATCCAAGTCCTACATTTTAAAATTAAGGAAGGATAAAGACTACAGTGGAGTACAGTTATGTTTGCTAACCTTAGCTGAATGTCCACCGTGTGATCCAAGCATGCTTTCTGAAATGTATATACTGAACAAATAGCAATGACATATGGGCAAATAAATGGGCTTTATAGCTTCTACTTTATGTGGAGAAGAGTGAAGATCAAAGTTTTAATTTTACCTAGAATTGGAAGATCAGGCCTCAGTAGTGGCTGTATGTCTTTTTAGAAGGAATGTGTAAGACTACTACTTTGTACCTATGTGACAAACAGTAGCTTTTTAATTAGATTGAGAATTCAATTTTAGTTTGCTTTCACTAAAGGCAAGGAAGAGTGCCATGAAAGTGTCTCTTTAGTGCCTAATAAGATGGCTCAAAAAGTATTTAAGGATTTGTTGTCTTCACTACCCTTGCCTTTGGCTTTTTGTGTGTGTGTGTGTGTGTGTGTGTGTGTGTGTGATTTCATAATGTTTGGAAAGCAAGTAGACTGAATTGATGGCTGCCACAGGGTAGTTGAGCAATCAAGTCAACCCTTAATATGCACTGTGAAGTTAAATGAGTCACGGTTGTTGGAAATTTCTTTGAAATGGTAAAAAGGAACATTAAAGAAATACCACATGCTTTATATTCACAGTCATTTATTACAAGTCTCTAAGAGCACAGAAAGGGGTATTTCTATAACTCTGCTTTGACAACCTGTAGATAAGAAACAGTGAACCAATCAGACTACATAGGGATTAACTAACTGAGCTCTAGAACTACCACTATGTCTTAGAACAACATTCTAAAGCTACTTGATTTAAAACTGACAGGTGGTCCATCAAAGGGTGTCAGAGACACAAAGCACAGACCAATGATACACAGCCTCTGATTCTGCAAACTTGAAAAGATTGGAATAATTAATATGCCATGAAAACTTCATCAACTGAAGCAAGAATCATTTCTGCCTTCTTGGCTTCTTTATCTGGGCAATTAATAGACATTGTCTTCCTGAATTAGTTTCATCAGAATTTCAGGTTTCAAATTTATTATGAATTACGCACTCACTAATATTATGCAAATTATGAAATTATGCATTTCACTCATATTAAACATTTTTGAGCTACTACTAAGTACTTGGAAGGGTATTTTACAAAGTAAAGATACCAGTGTTCAAAACAAGTGATGTCTGTCCTCATAAAGCCATACGAAGAAATTTTCAAATGTGAGAGGGAACTAGGAAGGGGAAAGGAAGGAAGAGGGAAAAGGTGAGAAAAGAAAGATAAAATGGTAACAAGGCTTTTGTAAATAAGGAGGACAAGAAAGATTGAAGGGTGGGGAGGGGAATGGGAAAAAAGAATCAAGTTGTATCATGTACCGGTATAAATTCCCTATGATGAATGTGATCATTATGTGTATCTAAATAGTACCAATAAACTTAATTTAAAAAAGAGACAGTTGAATAAATTTTCACTCAATGTACAAGGTATGTGACATGACTGGGAGCAACGTTAGTATATTCTAGAAGCCTGTAAACTATTTCTACAATTTGAGGGTGATTTCCTGAAGGAAAGTACATTTATTTCATTTAATGTTTGAAAGAATAAAAATCCAACAGAAAGGGTCAGAGTCAAAGTCTGGAAAACTTGTGACTCAAGAACTGACTTTGAGAGGTACAGGAAGATAATTTCCAGATTATCCTATCTAAGTAAAAAATTCTGAAAACCAAAATTCTTTTTAGAAAAAAATTCATGCTGGAAATCATTTCCATTTGTAGGGGCACAAGAATACACAAAAGAGACACATTGTGTAATAATGAAGAAAAGTTGAAACTAGAACAAGAAAAATACAGGAAACACTTTGAAGGATTATGAAATTAAATTATGGATAGATCTAAAATATTCAGTAGCCAGACAAGACTACACGTTTATCAGTATGAATAACCTGACAGATTTTTGTGTTTTCCCATCAGTGGATTAATGGAAATTGATGTTAATATAAAAATGACCTTACTAAATCAAATGTGGGGAATCGAAAGCATTTTCAGATAACCTGCACTGCAGTCCTGTTGAACTATTTTTCTGTTGGCCAAGTATATTCCTATACTCCTCTAAGGAAAAAAGGAAAATTGTACCCAGCATGTTACCAGTGATGTTTCAAGCTATCACTCTTTATCCTTTCCTCCTATCTTTTATTGCCATACTGAATTTTCTCAGGTAATCTTTGAACAGTTAAGAGTTGCCTGATGTTAGCACAGGAAATGTAAGTTAGAAGTTAATGAAATCTTGCATAATAATAAATGCATGATCTGTAAATAGTTGAAAAGAGAGACCAGTATGCTTCGTGTTGTAATATAAATCTTCTTGATTTACTTAGGAAAGCTTTGTACACAGTAACTAGACTGATTGCCCTGCCTCACAGAGCCAGATGTGATTCAGAGTGTGCCTTCTCTAATTCAGGCTAAATTTCTGAACTGTGGTGGTAGGATGGACTGATTTACTGGGAACTATAGATTGCTGCTTCTCTGATAATGCTGCTGGCAGCTAGTCAGAGACCTGGAAGAACATCAAGAAAATTCTGAGGATCCTGCAATGTCAGCATGACCTAGAGCACATGAGTTCGTCCACTTCTAGAACTCCAGGAGCCCTCTCCTAACTTTTCTCTATCCTGTGTCTAAAAGTGTAGTAAAGGGAATGGATGGCTGGAGACCACAAATCAACCACTTGAGGAGGGATCTGGCTGTGTTTGACTTTAGGAAACCTCAAAGCCTGAGTGGTTAGAGGCCAGCAAAGAAGGGCGGGGAGTACCGCTGCAGCCCGGAAGAGGGAGAGCCTGGCAGAGTGATGCCCACTAGCAACAGGCCTTGGAATAGGGAGCTGTGAGCTACTCAGAGAGAACTGCAAATGGCCTTGAATGCCCCCTCCCAGGACATTTTTCAGGGGCAGCCCCTCCTTTGCTCTAATCTAATAACTTCATACATACAGAGATTGTCAGTAATGCTTTCCTTGCCTTCTCTTGTTCTCGCTTTCTCTTTAGTGGTACAAGTATCTAAAATGGAGGATTTGGTAGTTTTTGCACATCACTTTTACCCAAGTAAGGCAGATGCTTTCCTCTTTCCTTCATTTCTGAAGTTTTAACTGTTCTCTATTTACAAGATGAGATTATAGATGTTTCTAATTTCTGCAGAAAATAAATTCAGTGTAAGTCAAGAGATAGAGTCAGATGTAACTATCTCCTCTAGAAATCTAGTCCTAATAAACTGGTACAAGACTAGCAGTAACCTCTTACATTTATGTAACGACTTTGGGTTCACCTCCCTTCTTCATAACACCCAGTGAGGTAAGTGGAGCAAGAGTTGTTACACACATTTCAAAAATTAGGAAACCGAGACTCAGAAAGGCTACTGTGTCCCTCAAATGCCGAGGGGTAATGCCGGGACAGGAAGTCAACTTTCCAGATTCCCAGTTTATTCTTTTTTCCATTGCTCAACTGCTGCCTTGTTCTCCATCTTACCAGGCTAATCTAGATTTATTTTTGATTTGGAAAGAGGAGGGGGCAATAGACATTTGATAAAGGATTTTAACATTGCAAAAGGGGGAGGGACTAGTACAAAAAAGTATACATGGTATACAATAAAAATACATGTATACTATCTAATGCTTGGGACCTATTGTCTGGAGAAGATGGAAAAAAGACTTATTTATATTCTTACACAATTGCACTTGAGAAAATTAGCACTCAACATACAATCTGTAGTCCAATAGCCTTTAGTAATTCTAAATTAGTGATAACAACTATCTATATTCTGATGCTTAAAAACTGTATTAGTCTGAGAAACGTTGAATTGTCCAACTTCCACAAACCCTTTTTATAAAGTAGTTTTAAACCTTTTCTTATTTTAGTTTCAAAATACAGCTACACGAGAGGTGCTTGGCAGAACCCTTTATTAACTGATTTTTCTTTCAGAGGAAAAAATCTTGATAATTCAATGCATTCAATGCACATAACTGTTTTTCCTTTTTGTATTTTCAAGATAGACTTGACAGGTTTTATACACCTAAAGTAGAACAAAATAATAATAATAATAATAACACATCCTGTATCCCTTTGTTCTAAAAAGTAGTGAAAAAATATTCTTATCAGAATCCACAATTTGAATTAGAATTCAAGTTACTACACATTAATTCAAGAATGTACTTTGGTGTGTGACTACCTAAAGAAATTCTTTTCATTTAGATAAATTAGTAAACTTGCCTCTTTGATAGCCTGATCATCAAACATCAAATATGTTTGCAATGAAATTGCAGTGTTATTTAGCATTCTATGATACTTCTTTCTTTCCATCTTTTTTTTCTTTGTGGACAGAAAAAAAGCATTATTTTAAGGACAAAACATAGTCAAACTCTATTAATGCCTTAAGGTCAATGAAGAGCACCTGTAAGCTGCAGTATAAACGGAAAGGTTAAGCTGGCAGTGGTGAGAGTTACGAGTCTGAGCTTACAATTAAACAGGGACTACCAGGACAGGAATTTCAACTCCTTTCCCTGACTGGAGGAAACATCAATAACCCTAAAAGAAACTGAAAACCTAAAAAGAATTTTTACAGAAGGATGTTTTTCTAATACTGTGGAGGACATAGAGAGGTCATTTATTATTGAAACAGGGAACATTTCCTCTATCAGACAGGAAATTACATAATGCCTTGGACTGTGAGTCAAATTTGCTAAATGAGCAACTTTCTTTTGACTAGAAGTAAGAGTTTGCTAGAATAGCTTTTTAAATATTTTAAGACCATATTAATACTTTAGATGCAAAGATTAAGAGCACTCGTGTGGTATGAAGCTATAACTTTTGGAACACAATAATATTCCCACATCATGAAAGTTAGTACTTTGTCTTCAGCTTTGTAAGTAAACCTTTTTTTTACTACACCAAGTTTATGGTAAAGTACACAAAAACAAAGTATACTGGTTCATGAATTGTCATAAAAAGAACATGTTCATGTAACCGTCAAGGAAGTCCAGAATTAAAATACTTCCAGTACCTCAGGAATATTCTTTAAGTATCTGCCCCTGTCATTCTCTATTCTATCTCCTTATGCTGAAGATAATCATTCTTCTTCCTTCTAACACCAAGTATTGTGTTTGCCTCTTTTTTGATCTTCGTACAAAAGGAAAGACAACATTAGAGTCTGGATCTGGAATGCCTCCCAGAGGTGCATGTGTTAAAGGCTTAGGACCCAGCAGATGGTACTCCAGGAAGCTGTGGAACTTTTAAGAAGTGGAGTACACCTCAGGGTCACTGGGATCTTCCACACACTGCCACCATGATATACCGCCACAAACCCAGAGAGAATGGAACCAAGCAACTGTGGTCTAAAACCACTGAAATCATGAACCAGTATAAACCCTTTTTCCTTTGAACCGATTTCTCTCAGGTTTTTGTCACAGTGTTGGAAAGCTGACTAACACACATATGTTAGATTTTGAATTATTTGGGGGTTAAATCTTTTCATTTGGGCTTCTGATTTTGATGATGGGACAAAGGACAAACAAACTCCTAGGCCCTTTAGTGTTACTCATTAAAAGCACAATCTATACTTTCTTTTGCATCATACAAGGACATAAAATTGGTTTTTGCTAAAAATGGTGACTCTATACTTGGGGCTGTAGATATCCAAAAGGTAACTAAAAACATAATAAAGCTTCACCTTCATTTTGTATCTTTTGTTACCTTAAAGTTTGGGGTCATCTCCCTTCAAAACTCTGGTTACCAAGATAAGGATTGGTGAGAACATTCGACCAGTCCAGAAATCTCCAGCCATTGTCCTAACCCTAAGCTAACCCTGTGATCACTTGGATTCCAGGACCAGTGGAGGTCTGCATGACTGAACCACCATGAACAAAGATAAACATTTCATGGGAACAGAACCACCCCTCAAGTCATGAAGATTGCAGAGACACAAAATCAGGACTGGGAGAATTATCATTTGCACCATGGGCCACCTCAGCTAATCCCTAAAAGCTGTACTCCTGCTTTTGTGAGTGAACCAGTCTGATCACCGTCATCAAAGTGTGCCCTCTTCAGTTACTCAAGCTGGAGCTCTTTCCAATAATTTTCTTACCTTGTCGAGAGCTGCATTTAAAATCCTTTCATGTTTTCTTTTACGTTCTAGTGAAGCCTTTTTCCAGTAAATGCATGCTTTGTTTTTAATTTCTCTTATCACTAAAAACAAGGACTGATGCTACCTGGGGACAGGGAGAGTCACTAATAGGTTTGCCTGTAGCACGTTTGTTCATTTTCTATGCTAACTGCACTCATTATATTATTATGCCACAATTCAGTTATGCTTTCCACTGTTGAGGAGAATTCAAATAATGTCCTGCTTTACACATTATGAAAATTTACTTATATATTATATAGTATATATTACTGCTGGGCATATTCTTAAAGAATATATCAATATATTATATATTATATATTATGGTATATAATGGTATATTCCTAAAGAAGAGTATCTGGTTCTGATACATTGTACATATTTAGATACTGCTAGTTTTCCAAAGTTATTACACTAGTTTATATTCTCATCACCATCTAATCATCCTAATCCTCACTACCACCGATAACTGTCACTTTCAAAATTTTGTGATTTTAATTTTTATCTCCCTGATGACTACATCAAGCAAGTCTTCACATCCTTATAAGTCACTTGGAAATTTTTTCTTGTAAACTGCCTGTTTAAATCTTTCTCCTCAGTTGATTAAATTCAATTTGTTTCTCTTCCTTATTTCTCTATGGGGATTCTTAAATTTCACTTGAGACATCTTTGACTAATGGGTCATCTAGAAATATGTTACTTAATTTCCAAATATTTAGAGGGTTTCTAGATATCTTTCTGCTATTGATTTATCATTTGATTACATTATACTTAGAAAAAAATCTTAAACTTTAAGCACAGTTTATGATTTCTCTGCATGACTGATCAAGCTATAAGACTGCTTATTCTGTCATTAGTTGAAACAGTCCATGTATGTCAAGTACATGAAGTTGATTGATGAATGCCTTATATATCCCTATGTTTGCTTCCTAATCAGTTATTGATAGAGGTATGTGAAAGTCGCAACTATAATAGTAGACTTGTCTATTTCCCCCTTATTGCTATCAGTGTTTGCATTATCTATTTTGATACTCTGTTTTTATACACATCTGATTGTTAAGGTCACTGATGTTTTTCTCAGTGGTGTCAAATCTACCAACTAGCCTATCAAAAGCATTCTTCAGACCTGTTACTGTTGTTTTGAATTCTAGTGTTTTCTTTTAACTATATTTTGTCTATTCTAATTCACTTCCTATATTATCCACCTACTTTTATGTTATCTATTTTTTTCATTAAGCTCTTTCATATTCTAATTTATTTATTACGGGCCTCATGATTCCAACCATTGCATCATATTTGTTTGTCTCATGATGATTGCTTTTTTTCTTTAGACATTTTTCTTGCTTTTTGGAGTGTCTTGGTGGAATCCTTGGTGAAACCCACACATGTATCAGGTAAAAGGAACTTCTTGACATAAAAAGACACTTTGAGCTTCACATGGTAGAGCATGCCTGTAATACCAGCACTCTGGGAGGCTGAGGCATGAAGACAGCAAGTTTGAACCCAGTCTGGGCAATTTAATAAGAACTTATTCCATAATAAAGCATTGAGAAAAGGCTGGGGATGTAGCCAACTCAAAGGCTCTGAGTTTCATTCTTAGTAGGGGGGGAGGAGGAAGACCTGCTGTAAGCATTTATATTAACCTGGCTAATAATATGGCTTTGTTTAATGTTTTGCAGTGTCTTTGCTTTTGCTCTATTTTGTGTCTTTGAACTTCCCTAATTACTCCTTTTCAAAGTGTCTGTGTCCTGTAGCTGTTTCAGCAATAATTACTATTATTATACTGAAGCCCTAGTTGGAATTATGTGAAAGCAACATTCTGTAATCTTCCAATTAAAGCACAATCAAAACAGTCTCATAACTTTCACAAATTCTTCCTACAGTGAAATACATATTTCTCCTGTTCCTTAGTCCTTCCTTTATCTGCAACATTCTTAATCTGTTTCCTCAAAGTCCACTTGTGACTATCTTCTAGCAACCCCTTTTCCTTGGAGAGGCTGCAGTGTTCCAGAGATGGAGCGGGAGGAATTCCCTGCACAGGATAAGGCTTTGGTGGTGCTTTTCCCTGTAGAATAGGCCTTTGTTGCAGAGATGGCTCTGAGTGTATTTCTGAAGGATGACTCTTCCCTTTCCTTTTCCAGAGCCAAGAGAAGTTTTGTTGATTTGCTCGCTTTCTTTCTTTCTTTCTTTCTTTCTTTCTTTCTTTCTTTCTTTCTTTCTTTCTTTTCTCTTTCTGTCTGTCTGTCTTTTTTCCCCACTGACATGTTTAAAAAGAGGACTTGATAGGCATAAAGCTCAGAGAAGTGGTGACTCAGTACATCAGTACTTTTTTGTTCTTCCACACTCAGTCTGCAGAAATTCACCTAATTTACCATATAAGTGTTGCAGCCAATTTGTGGCTCCCGCACTTTTCCTCTAAGTAATCAGATCTTGGCTTTGATCTCTGGACCTGCCTGTGCCTCAGATTTAGGGGTGGCAGTTTCTCCTTCCACCTCAGGTTTGTTTGCATTTAAAAAGAATAGTTCTTTTGTAATTTTTGGATATAACTTTCTGTATTTATTAACTCAAATTCCTAAAATTTACATTTAAATCTATTCTTTTCAAGAACATAAGAAATAATAGGACACATTAATTGCTGCTAATGTATTAAAACAAATAGAAAATGAAAGTGGACATTAGAGTTTTTCTTCCCTAAAAATGTCACATTTTCATATCCTCCCCTTGCATGCTACATCTGAACTCAAGAAATAACTAATGATGGGAATTTTTGCCACAAACTTCTCAGAGAAAAGATGATTTTAGCCTAATATGAAGTTAAATAACTAATAGTTGTGGCTGACAGAAAAGTGTACATTTTTATATAGTAAGGAGATGATTCTATTCTGCCAGTAAACCTGCTCCATGGTTGATAGACCTGTTTACATATATATTGTGGAAAATACTTTTAAAAAGGCTGGACAATAATGTATCTCACTTATAATCTGATTAAAACCTGTTATTCAAATTTGATTTTATTACATAACAGTTAATGATAACTCTAGAAATAAATACTAGATAATTTATTTTAAAAATCTTTATCCACTTTCTAAATTGTAGATGAGATTTAGATTTGTGTTTTCTAGAGAACAATTCTTTTGTTTATAATCTTAAGAAAATCTAAAATGTGAATTGTCACACCTTTTCTCAGGTTTTATTTCAACCATGCACATTCTTATAAAATAATTTTCCACTTCTTAATACTCAGTGTTTGGCTCGGATCTGACCCTCATTTTCCATCAGTTAAGCTATCTTAGATCCTCATTTGTTGCTCCCAAGACCTTCTCCTTTATAAGATTCAGAGCTGACATTAAGTCATTCTCTATTTCTTTTAATGTTACCTTGAGACTTCTGTTGAAAGATTTGCACAGATGGAATTTCAATCACTAGCTGATTTTATTGATTTCTCAGGAAAGCAAACAGTAGCCTAGAGGCCGATTTGGTCTACTAACACTAGACATACTGCAAATATACTCTATGGTGAAAATGCAGCAGAAATTGATTCTATGACTGCTACATTAAGAAGGAGAATATACTTTGGCATTCATGCAAATCACACAGCGCACATAGCCAGTCTCTCTCTAGGCACCAAATGGATTTTCTCAGAGGTAATGACTCAAATAAAACAGCTGGAGAAAGCAGAAATACCTTTAGATATTAGAATCTGTTTTAACTATCTTACTAATGTTGATGTAAGACCTAGAAGCATTTCATTCAAGCAATCTGCAAGTGATATATTGTCACCTTATTACCTGATGGCTTTCACCATAAAACTCATTCTGCTATTTGATCTTTAGAGAAAAAACGTCCAATGAAGCCAGTTTCATTCTTTTTAATGTCTCATATTATGAAAACTATGAAGAGTTGTTACAGAAGTAAGATATAAAATTTATGTTGAAATAAAAATTCATTTATTGTAATAATCATGCTGTGTTCTATTTACTTTCTCAAATTTAATTGTGTCTATTGACATCAAATCTGCTATCTGTTATAAAAGAAAAAGAAGTCCAAACATCCAGAAATGTGGTATACTTTTATTTTATTGGAGACTTGTTACAAAACTAAGACGATTGTCTGTCACTAGGTAGGGTCTGAGAAGGATCACATGGTGAACAGCCTATCTATGGAATAAGTTGCAGGTTCGCTGACTCCTTGCCAGAAAGAATCTTTAGAACATGTCCGTAAGAGGCATAAAGAGATTTATAAGGCAGAAATTTAAAAGTACGCACTCAAAGAATTAAGAGTGTGGGCCCTTAAGAAAGACAGAGGTAGTCTGCACTTTGGAGCCAGGGACACTTACATGGTTTGGGTGGAGGAAATCTGTGGGGTTTGTGAATCTATAGGAAGTTCCATCTTGGTCTTGTTTAGGGGACACAACCATGGCCCATCCATAGAAAGATGATGGCCCATTTTAAGGGTGAAAGTTAGGAGCCCCACCTTCTTTTGATGGGTGATCTAAAATATTTGTTTTTAAACAGTCTTTGAACTCTCTCAATCTGTTCATTACCTATTTGGTTAAATAGGTGGCCACTATTCTTAATCAGAAGAGTAAAATGATATATGTCTACTTCTTCCTAACAAACACATTGTACTTCAAGACTATCATTTTTGAAAAGAATACAATCTGGAAGAAAATCTTACACAGAAATTTCACTACATAATTTTATGCCTGTTTACTTGTAAATAGTTATTTGTTCACACTTATGTAGAATCCCTTGCTTTTGAGACTCAGTAAATCTAGACACATCCACACATTTCCTTCTTTTATTCATGCAATTGCAGGACCACCTGGGCACTACCAACCATGACTGTGGACGTTGCTAACAACTTTTCTTCATTCTCTGTTTTTCCATCATCTTTCATGACTTCAACATTCACACATCCAGTACTTTAGTTTTGGGTCATTTCTACCCTGAATACTCCTCTCCATTTGAATGACCTCTTAGCCATTTCCTGGATTTTATCACACTTTAAAGCCACTGCACTCTGAAATATTAAAATCAACTAAAATAATGATACAAAGAGCTCGCTTCCATTTCATAAATCCTATCAGGTATGGTTTCTTTTTCTTACTGTGCTCACCAATCGATTAAGAGATTCATGCTGCTGAACTCTCTTCTCCTCTTCACATTCTCCTAATTTTACAGCATTGCCCTTCCTTGTCCCTGTCTTCAAATTCCACCTCAGAAATACTTGCCCCTCTCTGTATTTGACCAATCTACAGCCATAGAGAGAAGAAGTCTATGCCAGAAATGATGCTAGTATAAAATCATGGTTTGCATTCTTAATTTTGCTTTCAATATTGTTCAGCAATTAATATTATTATATACTCATTAGTTGCCTTTTGCTCCCCATTTTTGAAGTGTCTATATTGAAAACTCTTCATCTTGCTGAGTTCTCTGATATTCTCTGTATGCGATTTGACTACAACATCATAAAATAGAAACTAAAATAGAACTTCCTCAATTGTATTTCTTAAGAAACCTACAAATTTGCTAGCATTTACCATTATGTTTTGCTTTTTATAATCTTCTTCAGTGATTTTTAAAGGAAGCTAACAATACAGCCTATGAATTCAAATCTACCAGTACTTCTATATATAATTGCACAATATTTGCTAAATCACTTTGAATGCACTTTTCATATTGGAAATAGGAATGATATAATTCAATTGATGAGTATATTTAAAAACTGCATATTCTTAAAATTAACAGGATAAAGCAAAAAAGATACTCTAATTTTAGTTTGACAAACGTCGAGTCATAACAGTAATTGCCCGTTTTCCCACAGTTTCAATTTCATAGTCAACCACTGTCTGAACATATTGAATGAGAAATACCAGAAGTAAGCAATTTATGTTTTAAACCATGTGCTATGTCTGAAAAATACGAACTCTTGCCCTATCTTGTGCTGTTTTACCCTGGATGTGAATCATCTCTTTGTCTGGTGTATCTTCACTGTATACACTACTCATCCATTAGTTACTATTCCAGTATCAGATAGACTGCCTTAGCATATGTTGTGTTTAACTGACCTTATTTTACTTGAGTGGCCCCAAAGTGGAAGAGCAGTGATGAGGGCCACATGGGCATGCCAAAGAGAAACCACTAGGAGTTTCCAGTAAGTGAAAAGTTGAAAGAACATTATAATAGTTTGAAAGAGAGAAAGCAACCACATTCACATAGGCTTTATTAAAGTGTTATAATTATTATATTATAATTGTTCTATTATAATTGTTCTATTTTATTATTGTGAATTTCTTAATTGTTCTATTTTATTATTGTGAATTTCTTGTTGTGTCTAATTGATCCTATGTACACATGCATAGGGAAAAAAACAGTTACTGAAGGTTTGGTACCATCTGTGGTTTTTCTGTCCCTGTTGAGGATCTTGGAACATATTCTCTGTCAAAAAGAGGAGATTGCTGTACTACACTGGTTGCTCTTGTCTGTGCAGTAAGTCAAGAACATGGAAGTACAATGCATAAATACGTACTTTTAAAAGAGAACTATAATCACATATTAGCAGGTGTTGTATTTACACAGAAATTCCCAAAGACTTTATAAAACAACTCTTAGAGCTAATAAATGCACCTAGCAGAGTGGTAGAATTAATATGCGTAGTATTTGTATCCTGAAAACTACAAAACTTTGCCAACAGGTTGGCTAAAAATCACAAATGAATGGAGAAAAATACCATGTTCATGGATTGGGAGACTCAATTTTGATGTAAATCATCTTCAGACTGACTTCCTGAACTGATACAAATGTGACATAATCAGGATTATTTTTTTCTATAAAAAAACTGATAACTGTTTCTAAAACCTATGTAGAAATTCAAAGAACTTACAATACTTAATGCAACCTGAGAAAAAGAAGAGCGAAGTTTGAGGACTTCAATTGCCTGGCTTCAGGAAATCCCCTCAGGCTTCAGTAATCAGCACAATGTGGAACTGTCATAGAAATCGAAAATAGATGATTAGACCAAGGAATCAGAAAATAGTCTCTATATTCTAGACTCCAGAGTCCAGATGTTTATGTGACTTGAATGTCTTATATGGTTATTCCATTTTCAGCAGTCAAAACAGCAATATAATGCAAAACCATATGGTTTTTGAATAAATAGTAATATAGTTTATGAATATTCATGCTAAAGAAATTCCAGAAAAAATTTACAAGTTAAATCATTGCTTCACAAAATGCAAAGAATGATGGGTCATAGGTCTAAATGCAAAAGTTAAAATTAAAAGGCTTACGAAAGAAAAGATAAAAGTAGTTATACAAATTATAAGAATGTATAGAAGTATAGAACTAACTGTAGAAATAAAAGTGTAAGTTAGACATCAAAGTTAAATTTTCTGCTCATCAAAAACCACCATAAAGAAAATGAGTGAATAAGAGACTGAGAGAAAACATTCATGTAATACATGTATTTTAAAAGATTGGTTTCCTGGACACATTAAAAACTTCTAGAATTTATTTTTTTAAATAAGTAAAAATGGATAAACTATCAGAAACAAGTATCTTGCAAGTTACCAGAAAAATTCAATATAAAATCCAATATTATATACACTCACAAGTATGACAAAAGTTAAATATAAAATAGTCTCTCTTAAATATAAAATAATCTTATATAATTATGGTACATTTTAAATGGTATTATTATTATTATAGGAAAAGGACTGAAGTGCTAAATGTATGTCTTCTCTAAACCAGAAAAAACATTCCAAGTTATTTTTTTGAGAAAATGAAAGTACCTGGTACCTGTAAGAACAGAAAACTTGTTTTAGTGTTCATATTTCTTTAATAATAATAGTAAAAAGTCATGTAAAGCCTAGATGTCTATCAAGAGGAAACAGATTAAAGATTTATATTTATAAAATGGAATACTACTTAACAATAAAACAAGCTATAAATATCTGCAATGATAAAAGTGAAAGAACAAAAATGACTATAAATATATGAATGAAATTCTAAAACAAGCAAAAGTAATCTATGGTAAAAAAACCAAAACAGTGGCATGAAGCTAAGTATTTACTGGGAAGTGAATTAAACACATTTTGGAGGGTGATGGAAATGTTTTATACCTTGGTAGGTATTTGGGTCATACAAGCATAAGCATTTTTCATTTTATTGAATAGAAAAACTACTATTTATACATTTTGGACTTTATATTTTGTTAAAAATATAAAATAACATTGAGCAATAATTGTAGGTACCAATGGTGAAAACTTTAACAGCTACATGTGCCAATATTCACTGTATAATCTTGTTTTTTGTGTGTTTTGTTTTGTTTTGACAGGGTTTTCTATGTAGTTCAGGCTGCCCTTGAACTCACCATGGAGTCCAGGCTGACCTCAAACTCATGGCAATTTTCCTGCTTTGGTGTCCCAAGTGCTGGGATTACAGGCGTGCACCACCACACCCAGCATCACAGTATAATTTGAAGTGCCGATGGATTCATGCAGGTATACAGAAAGATACAAATATGGGTAGATCAACGATTAACACCAGCAGATGCTAATTATAGAATCAAGGTAGTGAACATGTGGGTGTCCCTTCTACAAATACTGTAAGTTTCCTAAATGTTTGAACAGCTTTATTGTAAGATTTTGAAAAAACAGAGAGCTATAGGTGTGGCTCTGTGGTAAAACCATACTTAAGGTTCTAAGTTCAGTAATAACTAACACAGAAAAAAACTGAATAAAAATCTATTCACTTATCATAGTATCTCATTTCTGCCCAGCTTTATTCCTTCTGTTTTGACCTGTACAAGGTAGCTTCCTTCATTTCTGAGGGACGTTGACGATTAACCTCAATTCACTTGACATCTCTAACCTCTTTCTTCTCACCAGTTATGTACGCTGAACCTTCTCAAATTTAAAGATACTAGTTTGAATACTTTCCTTGAGTTAACTGCTAGCCTATATTACTTCTTCACTACCATATTTTCAAAAGCCTCACTTTCTCCACTTTAGCCTCCTTTCATAACTGACTTGTAGTCTGGTCTCCATCTCCAGCACTCTTAGGAAATCTTGGAGTAAGGAGTTGCTCAATCCAGTTGGCCATTCTCCTTAGCCGGCCTCTTGGAAGCATTTAACAGAGTTCTTGCCTATTTCCCTGATGTTGTGTCAGACCTCCGCATTTGAATAATGACACCCTGGGATAATACCTAGTCCACTATTTCCAGTCTAAGCATCTTACTAGCCTACTCCTTACTCAGACTGCACCCATCCCTCAAGATCATTCCTACTTCTCAGTTAAACTTCTCATGTATGCCATGAGAATAAGTACCTTCTGAATCTGTTTAATATAGATGGTATTTTAAAACAATATTTGTTGAGCATATGTTTGACCACTCCGAATATGTGAAATGGGCCAGTGAACAAAAAAGACAAAACTCTATGTGTATGGAGCTTCCCAAGCAGAGCAAAGGTAGCACAGGAATATGCATAATCTTTATCGTACAGTTAAATGTTAGCCATAATACCCATTTGTTTTCAGGGAAGATGATGTTATTATAAATTAACTTATGGAGCTTTGAAGGAACATATAAATTTTTTTCTGAATATCGACTTTCAAGTAGGCTTCACCATTATTTTGCTAAAGGGTCAAACATCAAACTTTGAACAACTTCTCATATATTTGATCAAATGTACAATGCAAAAGAGGAACAGGTTTGGGCTGGGGATCCTGCTCAGCGGTCTAAGCGCCTGCCCGGCCAGCACAAGGTCATGAGTTCAATCCTCGGTGCTGCAAAAAAAAAAAAAAAATGCACAGATTTAAGAGGATTCTATTTTGTGCATTTTACTGTTTTCTTATATAACAGTTGATGGTCAGTGTGGAGGAAGGAAAGGAAAGGGAGAGAAAACAGCCTGATTTCTGACCCCTATTTTTAGTCATTTAGACCGCATAGCGGGAAACACTAATGTTTAAAACTATCAAGAACAGAACAGCAAGATTTTATCCCCTTTTGAAGTGAAATGTTTCCCATCATAGTTATACTTAAGCATGTTCTCTATGTATGCAGTGTAATAGCTGAATGACTTTTGGCATCGCTGTCACACATTTGATGTGGATAACTCACTCTTCACAAAGGCAAGCAGATAGGTGTCACTTATCTCCTGCAAAGTACAAATCCAGAATCTGGAATCACAGATCTCTGAAAATCTTAAGCAATTTCTTGGACCTGACACTCAAAGGGGATTTTGCGAATCAGGAGTTCAACATAGTTCTGATAATGTCTGATTTCAGAGTGCCGCAGTACCAGATCTAGAGTGGTGGAGTTTCCTCTGCCCTACAATAGAGGACGCACTCTTGCCTACAACTTCTTCTAACAGTTTCGTCCTGGGTCTCTCATTCACCACAGGTCAAATGAGGGAAATCAGCTTGGTCCCAGCCATGGTCAGAGATCACCTTACTGATTGCCCTTCTCAAGTGGCCAGAGCCAAGGGAACTGGAGGCAAAGGCTAATGTCAAAAAGATGTGGCACCTGCAGTAGTGGATGTGACCCAATTCTGTTTTCTAAATGAATTGCATTCATTAATCCTAAATAAAGTACAGCAAATAAATCATGCTTTTGTTTATAATAGCAATGACGAAAATGTGTTGCTTGTTTGTATGTCCTAGCAAATATTTCCTTAATAACATAGCTAACAATGTTGGAAATCCCAAAGTAATTGCTGATCTGTTCAATGGTAGATGAAATTTCAGGTCAGTATGAAATGTTTTAGGCAATGCAAAAAGAATAGCTAAGCTAAACTTTTTGTCTTTCTCAGTGGCAAGAAATAAAAAATTATTTGTGTTCTCAATCAGATATATAATTGAGTAGCAGCAAAATTATATGTGTTTCAATATCTGCATTTAACATTGTCTATAAGAATGCGACACTGAAAGAGGGACAGATTTTATGTTCTTGCTTTCTTAGAAAGTAAAAATTCTGTTGCTATGATATTAACCCAGTGATACTCAGGCATGGCCTGTAACTGGGGCTGCATAGTTGTGTATGGGATTTGTGGAGAGAGGATGCATGAAGGTTTCTAGTTGCAGAGTTGAGAGTGTGGCCTACTCGACTATTGTGCTTCAGCATTGATCCAACCATCCAATCAATCTCTTTGTTGAGTTCCTTAAATTGAATCCTCCCTCTTTACCAACACACAGACTTCATACATATAATACTTCTAAGGGACACAGAATTTCCTAACTGCAAATTATCATAAGTGTTACATCAAACTCCAACAGAACTCTATACTATTACAGACTTATAAATGTAGAACTGAGAGACATCAGGGTTAAGAAACTCAGTAAAAGGGAGTCAAATGGTGTTGAGGACTTAGAAGAAAGACATTCAAAATGAGTATCAGAAAGAAAAGTCAAACACTAAGTGACAATGTACTAAGCACTGTTTGGTAGTTGATGGTTTGAAGAAAGACCCTAAAAGCAAGTTTGGAGAAGCATCAATTTTGGAAAGATTCATTTTATAAGGAGAGATGGTGATACGCCTCTGTGATATGCCTTTCAGATAAAGAAAAAGAGAAACACGGTTCTCCAGCAAAAGCAAATGACAGACAAGCCATGCAGTCTTTAACACTACCTTTGAAAGAAATTTTGTAAGAGAGCAAAAGTAACAGATGGGGCTTCCTTCAAGATAGGAAAATCCTCTTCTTTCCAAAAAATTGATTACAACTGTACCAAGACATCCTGGATTGAATCAAATAGCTCCTGAGCAAGCTTTCAAGAACATGAGAATGCTGTGAATCATACAGTAAACACATATGTGTTTCAGTGGTTGTGTGTATTGTTTCCCTCCCTGTTGATTATATGCATTTTGGAGGAAATCCAAAGCCTACTGCTTTTTAATACTTTTTAAGTTTTAGATATCATCTTTCTACTGTAGGTAGAATTTTTAAATTTTAGACATTTTCTTGCCTTTTCCCTGCTTGGGGTATCTGTTAGGAAGAATGTGTGTGAAGGAAATCCTTAGTCAAAGCACCTAAGCCCATGACTGTTCTTGCTCAAGTTTTTAAAGATTTGTTGGTATTTTCTTTCACTTCCTCTCAACCTGGTCAACTTCATTTTGTTTGTTTATTCGTAGTTGAGACAAGGTCTCACTCTGCATTCAGGCTGGCCTTGAACTCACCGTGCAACCCAGGTTGGCCTTGAACACTCAGAAATCCTCCTGTCTCAGCCTCTGGAGTGCTAGGATTATAGTCGTGCACCACCAGGCCTGGCTACCATTTTCATTCTCACAAATCAGAACTGAAGGGTTTAGTTGGTAATTTTGTAGAGCTTTGTGCACATACTGTATTGCCATCATGTATCACTCAACCTAATCTTTGCCCCACTGCTTCCAGGAGTCTAAGATTCAATTCCAACATCCCTTCCTCCTTGTCGCCTGTCTCACACCTGCCTGGCCCTCTCTGCCCTCCCTCAGCCCAAGGATGTCCCATGTCCCTTCTTGGGCTCCCACCTCCATTCTTCAGTCACCTCCATCATCGTGCTGAATACATGAGTGCCTGCCTTTTGCTCTCATTAGAAAATAAACTCATGAGACACAGAGCTATTGTTTTTGACATCTCTACCCTTCATGCATAGCCCAGAGCTGGAAGTATAACTACATCTTAAAAAGTCATTAATAAACCAAATGGATACTGCAGCACAGTCATTATTAATTTGCTTGATTCTGAAAATAAATGGCATAAGTCTTCCCAGCTGGGCCTGAGCCTCCTGTGTGTAAAACTCAGAACCAAGAAGTCAGCCTACTATGTATTTGACTAACATTTCTTGAATAATTTGATGGTATCTGAATCTCAGGTTAATTCAGATACCTCTATTCTAAATTAGCCAAAGCTAAAATAAATGAATAAATAACTTTATCTATACCAAAATGCCACCTATTTATTGCACAATAAAGTTGCTATTACTAAAATCTAAATCATAACACTTGTATCCCATAAGGGCTGGAAAGGAAGGGAGCAGTGGATGAAAACAAATGAATTAAAATGTGTTATGTATAGGTACCAACACCCCACAATGAATACAGTCATTATGCACTGCAAACATGTACTAATAGAATAATTTTTTTTCAAAAAAAGAAACAAATGAATAGGTATCACATTATCTCCTTGATGTAGCCTCAAGACTTCTGAAGTGAACTTCCTAGTTCAAACTGGCAATGCAAAAAACCATGAAATGTCACTCCTCCACAGTTTAGGCAACTTCTTTTTCATATCCCACCATTCAGAAGTGACTCACTTAGAAAAGGAAGAAAACAAGACTTTTATACATTACTGGAATCAGATTCAACCGATCTGTTTAAACCTAAAAGATAACCCGGCTAGACAGACAGTTGCTAAAGGGCACGAGATGTCATGGGAGCCATTAAAGGTTCAGTTTTCGCATCTGGAGTGAATTTTCCTTTCCCGAAGTTGGTGATAGTCTTGGGAATGCATTTCACCAGGAACTGTTTGTGGCAGCAAATGGCTCGCTGATTACCTATTTTTGTGGCTACCCACAAAAACATGACCTATTTGTGAATTTTATGAATAATCATGACAATTTTCAATAAACAATCTATGGGAAAAAAAGAATTTCATAATAATTATAAGCAGTAAGTTCTTCACAAAGTTTTAAAAATCTGATAATATTAATGTATTATACATTATACATATATATATTTCTGTCTTGAGTAAATAAACAGTTCACAATTAAGAATTAGACTATATACACAAGCAGAAATAAAATTTAGAAATAGTTTCTAAATCCAAAAAATCTGAAATATTAAGAAGATAATTGTGATTATATTTTAATGTATACTTTAGGTCATAATTTAAGTGTGTAATCCACTAGTACTACTGGTTCATGATTTGGCTATAATCATGTTATTCTCAGTATAACATACAGAAGGGCTGGGGATTTAGCTCAGCGGCCTAAGTGCCTGCCTGGCAAATGTGAGGTTGTGAGTTCAATCCCTGGTACTGAAAAAAAAAAAAAGAAAAAGAAAAAAAAATTCATCTCAGTATAACATACAGAAAACAAGAGATAGAAAGTATCATTGATCTCATAGTTACAATCAGAATTTGAGAAAATGAGGATTTTTAAACATGTGGTGAGCAAGACACTTTTCCCTCTACTCTGATTCCTAAGCTTTTCCAGAAAACACAGACATGTGAATTCCTGATGTATTCTCCCTTTTATTTATTCAAGATAAAGTGTCAATGATTTTATGAGACATGGTCTTGCTTATTTTAGCCAGATTATCCAAAAATCCTAGTGCAGTGCCTTGCCAAATACTTGGATCTGTAGACAAACGCATTTTAAACATATTAAGAGGCATTCTATTTTATGGTCACTTTGCAACATTACTAGCTAAAACTCATCTAAATGGACATGAAACTTTGAATCTCTCTTCTGTTTATGAACTTAATGAAAATTTGGAGTACAGCATGGCTGATTTTCTTTTTTTATTACGTCCTAGACCTTACTGAGTTCATAGAAATAATTGAACACAGTGAACCAGTTTCTGTCAGATCTCATTGTAAGCATAATATAATAACAGTCTCTCAAGAAATTTTAAATGACTATAGAAAAATAATGCTTAAACCCTTGTGTGAAATGTACATTAAGGGGCTGGGGATTTAGCTCAGTGGCCTAAGCACCTGCCTGGCAAGCACAAGGTTGTGAGTTCAATCCCCAGTGCCACAAAAAAAAAAAAAAAAAAAAAAGAAATGTACATTAAGACAAGTCCGCAAAATTATCTTTCTACAGAGTAGTATGGTAAAAAAACTCACAAGCATCCCATATGGTAGTACATGACTCGTTTTTAGTAGGTACTATGGCATTTATCTATCTAGATGTCTCAAATTCTCATGCACTTCTAGGCGGGGCTCTTGGGAGCTGCTTGGATCATGGCTGTGTGGTACTACATTGGTCCACTGATGGGCTTACAGCTGGTGTGATACTGGGAGGAGAAGTCTGTGAGAAGAAGTGAGTCACTGAGGGAGCAGCCTGGAAATCCTCATCCCTCCTCCTCTCTTGATGTCTTTTTCTGCTTCCCTCCTGCCATGCCATGAGCTCCTTCTCCTCTGTCCCTCAGCGGAGCGACCCCACCTTGGAACCAGCCAACTATGAACGGAAACCTCCACAAAGTGCGAGCCAAAATAAATCTCTCCTCCTTCCACTTGTGGTTGTTGGGTATTTTGTACCAGCAACAAGAAGGTAATTAAGACAGTCGAAGAACAGATAGCTCTCAGCTTTTCGTTTCCAATTCGTTTCATTCTTTTGACCTAGATTCACAGATCCTGTTGACATCTAAACTTTTTAGTAATTATACAGGCTTCTTGACTCAGAATGGGTTTCATTTGTTATAAATGCATCATAATTGGAAAATGCATTTAATCCACTGAACATTAAAGCTTAGCAAAGCAATGCACAGTCCCGTATCCTGAGAGTTTGCCCTTGGAGTTATAGAGTGGCCCCAAAGTGTGCGTCATGTCAGCACCCTGAGAAAAAGTCAGCGTTCCAAATTCAAAGCACGGCTTCTACGGAGCCATCTCATATTTGCACCATTTTAAAGTTGAAAAAGTTTAAGTCTCACTGCGCTGGGCTGGCGGCTGTCTGCACGTGACACAGCGTTTGCTGCTTATAAATTGTCCTGGAACTTCAGTCTCCCTGACGACGACGTGTAGTATTCATCCTACAGTTAAACATATGTTCATGAAGACGAGAAAGCCTTTCAATTTTATGGCTTCCTAAATCATTCTCTCAGATTATTGAGAGAACAAATCCTCATGATTTACATTAAGTTTGCTTTGAAAGAAAAGGGCCTGGGATTTACCGTCCAAGCAGCTTCATTTCCACGTCTCTCAGTCTCCCTGAAGCAGCACAATTTCTTTGATGTGGTCTCTTTCAACCCAAAGTCCAGAAAAATTAAAGGGGGTCAGGGTTGGCTCTTCTAAAAATAGCTCTGTGAATGGTGAATGGATTATTCAAATAAGCATTAAAGGTGGAGCCAAATACTTCTCTCTAAACTTAATACTTAGGTATAGTTACATACTGATTGACATTAATATATAGATTTTCTTAAATCTATGTACCAAGTATGACATTGTAGAAAAGTACCTATATGGAAATTATATTTGCTACTTATCTATATATTACATATGTATGTGTTTCACTTGTAGATATATTATTTATACATATAATAGGTGTGTATCTAAGATTTAGCAGTTTAAATGTTTTAAGTTGTTTTGTTTTTTATTTTTTGTTTTTGCTTTGTTTTGAGACAGGGACTTACAATGTAGTTCAGGCTGGCCTTAAACTTACCTTGATCCTCCTGCTTCAGCCTCCTGAGTGCTGGAATAACAGGCATGTGCTACAATGCTTGACTGTCTTTTTTCGTTTTTGTCTTTTGGAAATATTTTCAAGTCTTTAAGTATGCTAGTTAAGGCCTTCTAAAAAAAGTCAGCATTTTCCTCTTGCCATTTTAATTTCAGTCTGGATTTTATTATTAGAAAAAAGTTTCTCTTCCTGGTTTTCCTAGCCTGCCCATGTGATTAATGGGGCTCCTTTTGGTTATGATATCACAGCAGTCTCAACTTCAGAGACACGACACATGTTGTAGACTCCTGCTTTTCTAATTAGGGAATGCCAAAATACACAAGGTAGTATTTAAGCACCACGAAGAGGAGTATTCCTATTAGGTCAGCAAGCAGGAAGGGAGGCTTACTGGCGAATTTACCATTTGGAGCTGTAAAACCCTGAGTATGTTTTGTGATTTCTGCACATCTTAGGCCCAGCTAGGTGTGACGGCGAGCCGTGGGGTGGACATTTCCTGTCTTGAGCCTGGCCTCCAAAGCTCACACTGTCACACTGACTATTTCCAGACTTCGGCTAGGACAGAGCTGCATCTCCCCAACACATTCCTAGCCTGATTCCCTGGCTTAGAAGTGCCGCAGAAGTCTGGGTTGTTCAATCAACTAAAAATTTACTGCTGAGAGTGAGAAGCCAAAGACTCTGTCACCTGGGCCTGATCGGCACAGACACATGGTCGAAAGGCAGGCAGCATCCAGTTTCAAGCAATCGATGTTTTACCTAGTTTTTCAAAAAAACATTAAGAAGCATGAAATGTTTCTCTGGGAAATAGGGTTTTCCAAAGACTTGCTATAAAAATTCAAGCCAACTTGGAACTTAGTCATTGGGAACTAAGAAGGGTGTTTCAACATTTAGAAAATCTCCTCCACAGAAAATTATGACTCTGCAGAGTTTTAGACAAACATGTCAGCCATTTACTGACCATGGGAAGGAGAATCTTGAAGCGAGCTTAATATCTTTAAAGAACTAGTTAGAAAATGAGTATGTGATGCGAGTTAAGATGACCACAGTTAGTCATCAGAATATTTTCCTAACTATGACAGCTCAATGTGGTTCAAAATTGTCTAGAAGCAGCTATATTCCTTTATACATATGGTTTTCAGTCTCTTTTCATGGGACCCAACATAAAAAGAGTTTCAAAACTGATTTGTAGAGATATATAATCTCGTATAGGATTAGCAGTAGTAAGAACTACTAATTAGTCTAATGACCCTTAGCAAAGAACTACAGTTCTACCTCGATCCTTTTCAACATATGTAGATGTCAGTGAGTTGGAAGATGAAGACTCCAGTAACCTTTCAATTAAATTCTGTTGGAGGTAAAGTCTTTAACTTACTAACTTTAATTTGTTTTGCTTCATTGAGTGAAATTATTAAGTTTATAAAACAATAATAAATTTCTCTCTCTACTTAATACAGCTCACCAAGAGCTCTCTGTTAGCCTTCTGAAGTACATGGTCACCCAATATGACATAGTCTTTATATGCTGGCCTTGGTATATAGCCAGGGAAGGGAGGGTAGGCCTCTGTGAATGTGGTTTCCAGTTCAGTCTAGAGTAACTTGCCTTTGATTACCGTACTACTTGCATCCTTCAAAGTAGTTCTTTTTCCTCATAGCCAAAGTTAACATTTCAGTATAACAGAAAAGTGCAGCCTGTTCTTTCCTTGTTTTGTAAGCTGCAGCCCCAGTCTAAATAACAATGTCTGTAAGGACAATTGCTGAGAATGATTATTGACTAGTTGTTTGATTAAATTTTAATATAAAGAAGGTATACTGTAAGAGTTTGCTATTTTTAAAATCAAATTGGGCATTATCCTATTGATATTTCATGGTAGTTGATTATTTTATAGGTAGAAATTTTTACTTTCTGACTGTCTAGAATTTGTCTTTTTTTAATCTGCTATATTTTATTTTTTCCCCTTTGGTAGCAAAATTTATAACGTTAGCATTAAAAGTCCTTCTGAATTATCAAAGTTTCACTATAAAAAATAGAAAAATATTCAAATGAAATGTTAAATATCTTTTAGGTTTTGCTTTTAAAAATCCAGAAAGATGTGAAGTGAATACATGGATTTAATAGAGGAAATACTTACTAGGTTGTTTTTCTAGTACCTTGCTTTCAATGTTAGTTTCCTTTTTATAGATCAGTGGCAACGCAGACTATGTACCTGGGCTGAACTGATATATTTATAGAGCCTAGTAAAATAAGGATACAAAAAAGACTTTTACTCAAATGATAAAGAATGGAATTAGGGGTGTTTCCAAGGCAAAACCAAGTCTAGACATTCCTTCTAACCAACTCACCAATCAGAAAAAGACAGAACTGGAGAAACTAAGTATGAGGCAACAGGAGCCAACGAGAGAAACAGACAGGATATGAGTGTCATGAAAAGGAATCACAATTATTATTCATGTGACATTCATATCTTAGTGGCATAAACGAGGTGTTAAGAATACAACCTGTCAGGATATTGGGCAACAACCCAGTTATGTGTGAAAACTCACTTAATTTTTTCATGAACCCACTGTGTGTTGGATCCTGAATGCTGCTACAAAATGTACTGCCTCTACTCCCTCTTATAACAACGACATATTTTTTTTCTGGTAGAATTATATATACATCCAGTTTTAACACAACAAGCTCTGGATTCCAAGTCTGAGGTGGGCCACCTTATCAATGGACCTTGGTCCTGCGTTTGCCCCTTAACTCCAAGGGAGGCTGTGAAAACAAGGAGGCCCTTTCAGGATCTGTGATGACAAAAGCGATTTATTTGCCAACCAGACTCCACAAATAAGGAACGTCCCAAAAATGTGAAAGAGAGTTAGGATCTCACCCAGCTTTTAAAAAGATAAAGAATGGTAAGGCTACTATTTTTGCTAATGAACATCAGCCTGCACTTTTTTCATGCACAACATGATGTACTTTTGCCTATCGCATGTACACCAATCTCAAAACTCTTCATTGAAGGCAGTAAATTAAAATTCCAAGATTGGTAAATGAAACTAATTTTTTAATAGCTTGGCAATTATTCAGTTTTTATATATTTTCATTTAAATGAATTGTAAAGTTAACCAGACAGTGTACTGTATCACTCTTAGAGACTGAGGTAAAAGGGTGGACAAAAGGGAAAGGAAAGGAAAACGCAACAATTAAAATACAAAAATGTCTATAAATCACAAGAAGAAAGATATAGAGATCTGTTTCTTTTTCAAGTTATGAGGTTATAGTTGGAGTTTATGGCTTTCCTGTTTCATGATTCCTTTGCCTTCAACCAATGAGCATCTTGACTGATTACAGCTAAAATGGTAAGCTACTTGGTAGTCTTATTTGTATAACCTTGTGCTAATCTTCTACCTTTCTTCCTTTTTACTATGACAGACAGCAATTTTGGGAGCTATCACAGGGAACACCATAGGTTCCACCTATTCTTTTCTCTGTTGCTAATATATAGCAAAATTTTCTTAAGGGATTAGGATCAAATACCTTGCCAAAATTATAACTTTTTTTTAAAACAATGTCAACTGGAGGCAGAAATAGCTAGTCTCTAATCTGCTGGAGGCAAAAATAGTCTGTCTCTTAGTTCCCAATAGAATTGTAGTATCTCTGTTTGTAATATGTGCCCATTAACGAGCATATAGTCAGGAGAGTCAAAAATAAAAATATTGTGTGAGTAGATGTAGTATTTAGAGACACCATCCCTTTTCCATCCATATGCCTCCCACAATTTTGACTAGGAGAGAAGAAAAGTTGATTGTTGCTGGGTTCAGAATTTATATCATCCACACAGAATGAAACCTCCACTTGGTAAAGTTCTGTCTTTCTGGAGGTACGACAATTGAAGTTTCGTTTGTGTTAATCCTATGTCCCTCAAGACTAGTTCTTTCTTGGTAGTAGTGTACACAGCAAGTAAAATTCATGGTTGTTAGTCAAATATGTTCTGTGGAATATAACAGACATACATAAAGTAAACAGTAAGCATGTAATTAGAGGTTTTAGAAGAAACCTGAAAAAAGAGCAAAAAACCAGAGTGGAGTATAAAATTCGATTGTAGTGATGAAAAATCAGGGCCTCCTCAAAACAGTGAAAATTGCATAGGGTCCATTAAATGCTTAAAGGAAGTGCTTAAAGGAAGCTGGTGACCAAGTACTGGCAGAGGAGATCTGTCTACATGGTTAAAACCACAGATAAAAATCCATCCTTTCCACCAGGAGTACATAGATCAAGGGCAGAAGAGAGAGAGGGGAATGCTCACATGGCAGTTCTTCTTTATCCATTTGAATACTATGAATTTCTCCCAAAAAGGACATGTTTTCAAAACCTGAGTCTGCTCTGGAAGATCGAGGAATTCTCACAGACTTCTTGTCACCTGTTCTTTGATGTTGTTTCTGACTATTCACACATTTCATTCACACTTGTCAATGGATTTATGTAAATCTTAAATTCAGCTTATCTCACTCAAGATGTAAAATGTATGCTACTCAAAATTTTGACAGAGGGAATGTTTTCTGGCTCTATTAACCTTTTAGTGGTAACTTAAGTAGCATTTTCTATCACACATTTGCACTTCTAGCTCCTGTATGGTTATGGCATGGAGACCTAAAACAGATTAAATCTTTTTCTCATTATTTGAAATATTTTGTTCATTTGGTCAGAAGTTTCCTGGGAGGCCATTTGTGATATTAAATTGAGAAAGTGGCGAAAAATGAATTATGAATTAGCCTATTGGGAGTGTGAGTCACAAGCTTATGCAAATTATTTGTGTTTCCAGAACTTTCTTGGACCAAATTCCATCTATGAGGCTTCCACTAATGTACAGACCAGATGTTATGCATCAGATAGCTCATACTTCATGAGCTCAGGGAGTTTGATCATCTAATAGTCTCATGGTTAGGCATTCAGATCTTGTGTTTATGTTTAAGGTATTTTTTAGAGCAGTTTTAGGTTGACAGTAAAGTGGAGAGAAAAGTACAGAGATTTCTCATATAGACTGTTCTGACAGATGTCCTCACCATAGTCAACATACCCTAAGAGTAGGCTGTTTATTGCAGTTTATGAACCTCCACTGATCATAATAATCACTCAACATCCATAGTTCACTCAAGTTCACTCTTGGAGCTATTTGTTGTATGGGCTTAAACAAATACACAATGACATGTATTTGTAATTATACTATCATTTGAATGACCTTTAATGCCTTAAACATGCTCCGTGTTCTGTCATCTCTCCACATTCCTTTGTTTAGAGCACTCTTGCCCCCTTCCCGCCAGCCCCCCAACTTCTCATCCCCATGCTGGGGATAGAGTGCAAGACCTCCAACATGTGAGGTCAGCTCTCTACCACAGAGCTACATCCTCGGTCTTGTTTTAAATTTTATTTTGAGACAAAGTCTCAAGTTGTCCAGGCTGGCCTCATGTTTGCAACCCTTTTGCCTCAGCCTCCTAAACAGGTAAGATTAAACATAGGTACAGCCACTATTTCTGGCTATTTGAAATTTTAAGTGTAGAAACTTTCCACATATATATTAGATAATATACATATATTATGTTGTGTGTGTGTGTGTAAGAGGACAGTATAACAACTCCTCAAATACTTTTATTCTGAACTATTTAAGAAGTATCAACAATAGGCATTCTTGGTTCTCTTTCCTTTTTCAAAAGATCCCTCTCTTTTTTTATTATCTATATTTTATTTCATTTTTTGTTATATTTTCTTACTATATTTAAGCTTAACTTAAATAAGATTAACCTAAGTCTAAATTATGTCACTTAATATTATGGTCTTGGGGTATATCCATTTTCTTATAAATGACTCAAGTTTGTCCCATTGTGTGGCAGGACATACACGCCATTGTAAATGCCACAATTTCTTTTTTTTTTTTAATTTTAAAGAGAATAAAACCAAGCAAAATAAAACAGAATAAAGCAAATCAAAACAAACCAGTGTAAGTGACATAGGAGTTTGGAACAATAGCTGCAAATATCTTCAGACATAGTAAAAATCAAACAAAACAGAACAGAATAGAACCAATAAAAACAAAATAATGAATGAAGTAAAGGCCTTCAAAACAAGACAGTAGTAAATCCAAAATGGCTACCATACTATATCTTGCTATCTTTGAACTAGCTGCCCATGCCATCAGATACAACAAAATCAAAACAAAACAGAATAAAACCCTCCCAACAAAACAATGAAAATGATACATGGCTTCAAAACAAGATAATAAGGAATTAACAATGGCTACCACCTTTGGAAGGAGATCCCCTATAGATGCTACACGCTGTTGTCCTCTGAACAGCTGATCAGACCACTGGCTCTAGACCTGCAAGGTTAGTGAAACACCAAACAACACAAGCATCAAATGCTTTTCACCTCAATAGCTATCATCACAGCCTGTGTTTCTCCAGATCAGCCAGTTGCTTATGGTGGGGGTGACTCTTGTTTCCCAGCCTGCACACTGGAAGGGGCTGGGGGTCTGGCTGTCCCCCCAGTGGCCCACACATGGTACTGATTTGCAGGGAGGGCTTGCTTCTTGGTGACTTCTTGTTCTCTTGCCCCGCAGTCCGTGAATGGCCCACAATTTCTTTGTCCATTCATTTGCTGAAGAACCCATGAAAGCTGAAGGAAAACTGATATAAAGATAATTAAATTTGTGCGTACATGTGCCCACTCTCCA
>RJWT010005905.1:0-30116 GCA_004365215.1 Cuniculus paca | reverse complement strand
TGAAAACATGTAGGTAAAATTATGTCATGAGAATCCTCTCAGGTACATACTTGGAGACAAAAGGCACTTCAAATGAAGGTAGCAATTGTGCTGGCTCCAAAGAGACTGAAATAGTGACACTGCTATCCAGAATAACATCTTGCTCCAAATGTGGGATGGCTAGGTACCAGCATATCATCAAGTCTTTGGCTAATACATGCACCCTGACCACTTGATCAAGGAGAGCGTCTTTAAGACCAAGCATCCTAGACATTCTGGCGTCTTTTTCCTGGGGCTATATCCTGACAAGCCTGGCTAAGAGAGGTGGCTCTTTACACACCATAATGAAGCCCAGGTCTCCAAGGGCAGTCCTGCCAAGGTCCCACTGAAGTTTGCCAAGAATCGATGCTACAGAGTATTGAAAACAGGACCGGGCCCTTGTCCATTCTCTTCTTCACCACTAGTTTGTAGAAGAGCCTGATGAACACTTTAATGAATATACATCAAGTGCAATTTGTTTTCTGTAACAATCACACATTGACAGTGAAAGTACACGAGGCCTGTCCCTGTGTGAAAGACACAAGAAAAATTGGTAAGTAAAAGAGAAAAAGTGGCTTTATTGCATAATCCCAAACGACTCTCTGGGCTTATTTACTTTATGCAGAAACCATAACAAATGTATGTTCCTAACAGTGGCTCTTCCTCCTAGAAATCCACCTAAGGTTAGGAAAGTGTATTTGATTTTGGTATGTGCCTACTCAAGCTGTTGAGAAAAAAATTACAGAAATTCTACTGATAATAGCATTCATCTTAAAAAGTATTTACAAGCTAAATAAAATACTAGTGAGATAACTAAAGCATGATTGAAACATCAGGTTTAATGAATTGTTTCAGTCTACACTAGTATAAGATTTCATCTATAGACGTCTAAAGCATTTTAATTGAGCTAAAAACCAATGAATGCTTCAGATACTATACTTGTATTATTTAGCTCTTCAGTCAAGGTATTTAAAGGTTTCAAGTGTTTCTTCTATTTAAAAAAACATTAAAAATTCAAATATAAATAATACTTGTTATAAAATAACACTCATAAAAATGAGTATTAGAGTTTTTCTGTAACAGAACTTGTTCAGACAAACACATGAAGGATAAGAAAATTCAAAGAGCTGGGGATATAGCTCAGTGGCATAAGCACCTGCATGGCAAGTGCAAGGTCCTGAGTTCAATTCCAGGTAAAAAAAAAAAAAAAAAAAAAAAAAAAAAAAAAAAAAAAAAAAAAAAAAAAAAAAAAAAAAAAGAAGAAGGAAAGAAGGAAGGAAGGAAGGAAGGAAGGAAGGAAGGAAGGGAGGGAGGGAGGGAGGAAGGAAGGAAAGAAGAAAGAAAGAAAGAAAGAAAGAAAGAAAGAAAGAAAGAAAGAAAGAAAGAAAGAAAGAAAAAGAAAGAAAGGAAGAAAGAAAGAAAAGAAAATTCAAACAGCTTTTTAAAGGAGAAACTTTATTTAAAAACCTAAATACTGAGCAAAGGTAGTCATAAAACTTAAAATAGTAAGCAAAACTTAAGGAAGGAAGCACATATTATATGTAAAACACCATGTTTCAGTTTTCATGGTGTACAACACACATTCTGCTGCTTCTATCTGTCTCTGTCAAGATAAGCTCAGTACTGAATGTCCACATCTATTTGCTACCCAATTTTAATCAGCCTACTCTTACTTGGAGTTGTGAAAGTAGTAAGAACTATCCTACAGTGCCTGTATATTTGCTTTGTATGCATCTTACAACACTTTGGATACACTGGTACCAAAAAGCATATGTTACTTTCTCTAATTTCAGGATTACATTTTAAATTTTTGGACATGCTATTGGAAGCCCTTACTAGTCAGACCTTTCCAAACTAACCAGAACATATCCTTTTAATAAAAAATAATAGCTATGTTCTCATTTTCAAAGTTTGCGATTAAAACCTACAATGAAAGAATCCAGCTGAGAAGAAATTTCCTTTTGGTTAAAAAAAAATAATGTCATTAAATTTATCAGAACAATATGAAATGAAGATGTTGTTGTTGGGTCCTTCACTTATAATGGAAACCAAAGAGGCTTGCTAGCTTAGTTAAATCCATAAATTATTCGTCACATAACATTTCAACAATAATTTTAAACATGTAAAACTGAAGGTACAAAGGAAAATCCCACTATCTCTGCTAATCAAATTGAACAATGACACATCTTTTTGTATGTGATTTAACTGTCCAGATTTTAAAGATAATCTCACATGGTAAAATATTTCTTTTACATATTTTAAGCATGGCAGGACAGCTTTCCAAAACATAACTTGTAGAATTGGGTGCCATTCCAACTTCAGATTCAGATTCTTTTGCATAACAGCTTAGTTTGCTAATCTAGGCTTATACTTTTAAAAACAACTTACTACAACTTTACATGGTAGTATTCTATTTTTCCCATAGTTTATAGCCTAAAAAGTGCACTGTTTAATTATTTTTGATAATGACAAAGAGCACTGTTACTCATTTTATTTTTTAACATAGAGCTAAAGAGTACATGAATCATCCTTTTGAAATTTGGAATGCAAGCAAAACAGTAGATGTGAATGAAAACTAAGTAAATAATTCCTCTCATCATCTTAACTTTTTTTTCAAAGCATCAGCCCTGGAAAAAGTCATTTTCTTAGTAGTAGCCTATTACCCTAAAACAAAAAAGCAGGGTGCTGAGAGACTTATTCCCAGAGAACAGTTTATTTACTAAAAGATGTGGCTTACTAAAGTGTTTTTGTGCTGGAATTGTAAAGTTAATTCTTCCTGTCAAAGCCTTAGGAAAACAAGCACATCGTAAACATACTTTTACATTTCAGAGCTAACCCTCGTTTTAGAAGGTTTCTTGCTTTTGTTTTTCTTGTGTTTTTGTCTTTATACCCCTTAAATCAGCATTCTTAGATGTATAGAAATAAGGCTAACAAATACAGTAGTATCACAGATCTAATATAACAAATAGCACAGCACTCTCATTCTTCACTCTGAATACCAAAGGGGTGGAGGAAGGGTAGAAAATGAAATCCCAGGAGACGAACTGACTGTAGTTAAAATGATACTTCTCTACAGAGGATTTTAAGCTCCCTCAAAAAGTTACAAGTCAGGGCCAAGGCTCAATACTGCCATCTCCTTCTGAAATGCAGAAATACAAGAAGAAATCTCAGGATAAAAATACAGGATAACAAAGCAAAAAGTAATTACTGGATGCATAAAAACCACCAGACATACCATTTGTCATTTTAAAAAGGAAAATCCAGTCACTAAAGATATTTTCGGTGGCTGTAGATAGTAAATTAACAAATAATTTAAACTACAAAATGACTCATTTATTTGTTTGTATGGGTTTCTCCTCTCTTCCAAAACCCAAACTATACAATTATCTTGTTCATTCTATTATTTACAGTACAGCTTATTTTCTAATTTTGAAGATATTTAAGGATGAAGACAAGTACTAAGGTAGTACACAAAGTCAGCCTTAAATTTAGGCAGTTAAGTCATTATACTATCTTTATTTTAGGGCTTTTATTTTCATTCCCTGACTCTAATGGTCTTCTCACCTATTAATTGATTCCTGAAAATCTATCACTAAAATACATCAGTGGGGGGCTGCAGAAAGCTGTAAAGCACTTGCCTACTGTGCAAGGCCCCAGGTTCAACTCCTAGGTTCAACCTCCAACATGGGAAGGGGGATAATTTTTATATTTAGAGCTTTCAGATATTATAATGCAAATCACTTACAGAGGTTAAATTTGTAATGTGTTGTCAACCACATACGTGTTATTGTTCTCAGGTAGAGCAGTAATAAGTTCCTGGACAAATAACTCCATTTTATGTCTATCGTCCCAGAGTAATTATTAAAACTCCTTCAATCTTGATAAATCATATGATTATCCTGGCCCTAGTTCCTTTCCTGAGGGTAGGATTTAGCAGAAGAGAGGAGCCTATGGTGGCAAGTAAGGGGCCAGTACCAAGTTGCAGGGGGTAAGAAAAAGATTGGGAGAACTGAAAGTGCTTTTCAGGGAGTTACAGGCTCTGTGTTGTTTAATGACTGGGTCAAGTTCTGAGAAAGGCAAGAGCAGACAATTCCATCATCCTGTGAACTTCACAGAGTGCACTTGCACAAACCTAGATGCTCTAGCCCAACTGCTGGATGTGAACACCAACACCACAAGGAGATGTGTTAATTCAAGATGTGGGGGGCTGTGCTGGTGCAACATGGCATAGTGCTGCATGGAAAAGTCTTGCTTTTCTTTTAAATAAGAGTACACTGTAAAATAACAAAAGTGGAGCATAGTAAATACATAAACCAAGAACATGTTATTAACATCAAATATCATGTACTGTACATATTCATACATGCTACACTTCTATGTAACTGGCAGTGTGGTAGGTTTCCTTATACCAGCATTGCCACAAACATGTGAGTAATGTTTTGCACTCTACTATGATGGCTAGAGAATCATTAAGTGACAGGAAACTTTTCGGCTCCATTACAATCTTATGCCATTTTATGCCTACTGTCTTATGGTATGTTGCATATTATGATAATCTTATGATATTTTTATGATCTTATGATGTATTATATATTACAGTATACAGTAATCTTATGTTGTATATTACTGCATTTAGAATGTTAAGTTTATAGGCCATATAAAGGGCAAAATTCAATTTATAAAATGAACACAATCTTGACAACAGTAAAACATATATTTGCTAACAGAAATATGTAAAAGTATGAGATTTATCATCTTTTTTTTTTTTGGTGGTACTAGAGATTGAACCTAAAGCCTTCAAATTGAGTTACACCCCTTAGCCCTTTAAATTTTTTATTTTGAGACAGTCTCACTAAGTCACTAAATTGCTCAGGCTAGGCTCAACATTGCAACCTTCTTGCCCCATCTTCCAGAGTGCTAGGTGTACAGACATGCCATCACATTTGGTTTGTCATTACATTTTTAAACAATTACTATTTTTGCCAAAGAGCAAAGGCACTAATTTGAGATTTCTTTTCCCAGATTGAAGAGATAACTATTCCTACAGCCATTTCTCAGATACTAAGCACAGGGAAATACATACAGAATAAACCTGAGAGGATCAGAAGCCAAGTGGAGGTACCATTCCACTGCACGTATTCTTTTCCCATTTAGAAAAATGTTTTTAATCTTTATCAGTGGATCCTAGAAGCAACACCAGAAGTCGCTGTCGTGTTAGTTGCTGGAGAAGTTACTCATGGATAGTTCTTTTGCCCTGGCTGACATAGGAAAAACTCGCATCCTACAGGTGGGATTCAGATTGAAGAAGAGCCTTTGGCTCAGCACGATAGAGAGGGTGTGGGCTCTTCTACCAAAGACGTTGGCATAAAAAGAGCCAATATCCTCCCACCATAACTGGTAGGAGATTCCATCATTAGACTTTAGAAATAAAATATAGGAAACATTTCTGCAAATCTATCAAAAAGAACACATTTCATAAAAGTTATAAGAATTACATCAAAATTTGACCACAGACACATAGTAGTATGATAATGTTTTTAAATCTTCTAACTTTAAAAATTCAAAACTTTGAGACAGTTTTTCTTTAAGCAAACTAAGAAATGAAATCAAACTTAAGAAAAGTTTTCCCCTTCCTTTAATAACTAGCAACCTTTATATAAAATTTACTGGAGCAAATTATCTCTTCACCCGCTCTCTCCAAGTTTAATCAGAGTGTTGTAAACATTTGGGCTTTAGACCTTTTAATAAGAAGCATATATTTAGCATGCAATTAATGTCATCCAAAAGAATCTGTCTTGAAAAGTTATTACAAACTATGTTATATAGGGCAAAAAAAATGACATACATTTTTAAATCATCAAAGGGGGCTTGGGCTTATTTCATGTTTTTCAGTAATACTGCTTTTAGTTCCCTGAGAAAGCAAAGCCAAGGTCAAATCATTTCAGCCTTTCTTGGATTAGAAAAAAAGACAAGAAGCATAGCTGCCAAACTGCACTGCACAGGATAGATGAGGTTACTGATGAAGCACAGATCAGACTGCTTACCTGGTTCCCCCAATGACACAACACTGTACACTACACTCTGCCCGCCACCCCTAAAGCCCCATTGCATGTTGTCTCAATAGTAGAAAGAAAGTTGGTCAAGGGAAAGCATTGAGAGCTGGGGTGTTTTATGTTGTGTTCTCTTTTTGGTATTAGTAACTGGCAACATTCCCACTGATGGGCCCAGCAATGAGAGAATATTACATAAATCAATAAAAAGTATACAGAGTCTACCAAAAATAGAAAAACTTATAAATATTTTAATACTAAATTTATTGCAACATCATGAGATTCACACAAGTTACCTTGGGCCTCTACAATTACAAAAGGTGTTCAAAGTGGTGGTCGTTAGCTTCCAGATATTTATCAGTACAGTGAACTGCTGTTTGTCATTGAGATTGCTGCACATGCATTTTCAATTTCTTCTTTAAGGGCTGACAGTATAGTGGGTTTTCTGCAATATACGACATGCTCCAGCTTTCCCTATACGAGAGTAACACCATCTGTTTTCCTAAAGCATATATACATATTTTCGGCAGACTCTATATTCTGCACCTTGAAGAGCAAAGACGTTCTAACTGGTGTAAGCTCTAGCAGCCACATCCCTCTGTTATTTCCTCTGATAAGGGGAAAATTGAGAAAGGAGTGTGGTTGCTGTATAACTAACAGCACTTGCTAAATGAGGATAGTCTGAAGCTAATAAATGGGCCAAATAAACATTTCCTTGCACAACATATTATGGCCCAAGGCCTTTTAACCTTAAGTAACTTGAGGAAAGTCCCAAAAAGGTAAACTAATAGTGATTATGCACCCTTTAAAAAAGACTTTCAAATTTTCCAGAATTCCAGGCCATTAGTGCTGGTCAAAAAGTTTAATGACCCCACTTATACCTAGATATATATCATGAAAGTTCTTGAGAAGAGCAGCTCTGCTTTATATACTGTTTCTTCTGGCTAATTATATGATGCAGTATGATTGTCCCCCTGAAATAAATTGTGTTAACATGAGCTCAATTAATTTAGTGTTTCTAATCTCATTGACCTATTAGGTGGGAATAAAATGCCATGTGAATGCAGTAAGAGGAGTAAAATGTAAAGAATAGAGAGGAACTTAACAAATTATCAATATATACATATCACTAGGTATTTGCTTTAACTAAAAAGTGCTGATTCTGTGATCCTATCATGATTGAGGGATTCATGTTAGAAAACCTGATTCCTTTCCTCAGACCTCCATCTCATCTTATGTTCTAATCCTTTTTTTTTCTTTCAAGAGTCATACAGAAGTCAAGTTCTTTAAAGTGCCCCCTGATGCCCAGAGACAGAGGTAAACTTTTCTATTCTCTACAAACAAGCAGAGAACAGTCTCTATCTTCCTTACCAGTTCTATCTGCATTTCTAAGCATCTTGAGTATCACCAGAAAAACTAGGATGATGCCTTGCTTTAACAAGTCTTCAAACTCCTTTCTGACATCTCTGAAAGTCTTCTTCGATAAGAAATTGTTCTTTTTTCAAGATGATTTCCTCCAATTGCAAACAAATCATTCCTTATGTTAAAAGCACTGTTTATCTCTTGTCCATAGATACTCATTACGCATCCTGGAGTTATGCAGAAGTCTACTAAATTTTTCACCTTATAATTCTTTATCAAATTTTATTTTTCAAAGTAAATACACTCTGGAACTTCTAGGTCCTTCATCAGCTTTCCTGTTGTTTTAAATATATCTTTTGTTTCTTAAAATCTTCCCATAAAAAACAAAGTACTAAACACATGCATGAATTAACATGAGGATGATACAAATATAAGAAAAGAACAAAGTATAGCACCACCTCCTACACCTACCTTGGGCTCAGTGTTTGGCAAGGTGTACATTAAAGAAAACACAAAACTAATAATAGCAAACTCTGAGTGAATATATAGCATGTACCATGCATTGTGCATGCACTTTCTATACAGTAGCTCATTTAATGCCCACAATCATCTTTTGAGAAAGTTATTGCCATGTAATAAATTTACAGGTGAGAAAACTGAAGCTTAAAGTAATTATTTGTTAATGGTTAATTATTTGTTAAAGGTCATACAAGTGAATTTCAGAGTTGAAATTCTATCCAGGTCTGCCTAGCTGCAAAGCCAAAAGTTTGAATTTTATACTATGTTAATTACTTTTAAACATAAATAGAAGATAAGACAGACAGCTAGATAGTTAGACAGATAGATAGACATTAGATTAAAAATAGATGCAATCACACATTTAGAAAATTCTTAGGTTATATACCAAAAAAAGAAAATGTTTCATTTTTTGGAACTTTTAACATTCTAATATACTGTGCTCATCTCCAACAGAGGTATGTTTTCCAAAGTTCTTTAAGTGCATCTTACAAAACTAACATTCCATAAAACACATAGGAGAAAATACTGCTTCACATTAATAATTAAAAAGAACCCAATACATCTGTTTAGTCACCTATGCATCTACCCAATGGTACTTGAGAACTGGATTTCCATACCCAAATTCTTTATTTGAGGAAACCAGCTACTTCAATACAGTCTGGAAAGCAGAGAGAAATGTGGCTTGACTATAACAGAATCCTTCTTTTATTTCTTCAAAAGAAAGTAAAGAATAGCTATCAAGAGCCAGGTTCTCTTCTCAGTGCTGGGCAAGCAAAAAAAAAAAAAGATTATAACTCAATTAATTATTTCTGCCAAGGTTCTGATTATTTCATGAGGGATGCAGACAATCATACACTGTGCACATCTCCACCGTGTCATGACTCCCATTGCAGAGCTGCACGTAATTACAGTAACCTCAAGTGGAATCTTTGTAGACATAAAAAGAAATGATACGATGTAGTGTAATGAGTACAATATTTGAATCCTATACAAAGTTTAGGCTGCACACAAAAGGAAATTTAACTCCCTTTGGGCATTGGTAGATTTCACCTAAGAAGGGCTGCATCCTCCTTCCCTTTATGCTCACTGAGAGTGTTTCAAATACTTTACCCTCTTGTCCCTCAGTAACCAAGAACATATTTCCCAAAAGTACCAAAAATTAAAATATTGCTAATCTCATAAAGTACCAGAAATTCTTCTTATACAAAAATAATCTGTATGTTTATGTATGAATCAGTCCATATACCTCACAAAATTTGCCACTAGGTCTTTATCCTTAATATCCAGTATCAAATAGACATTTGCTTCTCTGGAGAATAATTATGAAGTGAAATACGTGCTCTTAAAGCTGAGGACCTATATTCACAAATAATGGGAAATTATTTTTATAATTATTATGAGTGAGAAGAATGTTAACAATGTAAATTGGTTATTTTCTAAAGCATTTCACTATCTTAAAATCTTCAGCATTTTGAAAAACAAATGACTTCAAGATCACTGCAAAATGCACTAAGTGATTTCTTGGTGATTTAATCCAGCGGGGAAAGGAGGTGGGAGCGGTACTGAAATGGAGCCAGACTTAAGTGAGTCTGCTTTGGACTAATTGTCTTCCCAATTCCTCAACTTCAGTCATCAACAGCTAAATGAAAACAAGCACCTATCACTGACAAGAAAAGAATGTTCAGGTCTACAGAAATTAAAGAATGTGACTTTCTTTTTTATGAAACAGTTTTTGAAACTAGGGAGGAAAAAAATTAGAAATCCTCTTACCTATGCTGTTTGCCCTACCAGATACTCTCTGATTAAGCTCCTTAATTTTCCCATTTCATAGTGAAAAACGAGAATTAAAGTGTAGCAAACAACACGGATTTGATTAAATAAATTGTGGAATAACTTCATTAAGGCATGGCATTTATAAGGAAAATGGCATTTATATTGATAACAAAAAATGACAGACATTTCCTTATAATGGAGTATAGAAATATGAAATTTTACAAAACATATTATGACAACCCTATAAATACAATTATAAATGCACAAACTGAAAACTAAAAGGAAATATATATAAATAACTGTGATAATCACTGAGTGGTAGAATTAATGGTGATTTTAACTTTCTTCATTATTGTTCTCTATATTTTTTAAGTTAATTGGGTTGATCTTAAAAGAAAAATAATATCTTCTCTAAGGTACTTTCATTTTTGTATTTTAGAACAAAAAAAGAACAAAAACAATGATACACAATTTCAGAACATAGTAGTAGATTAACAACAATACATTGCGTATTGTTATCTTCAAAGTAATTGCTCAGATCACAAGACTTAGGTATGAAAAAATGATCAAACAATGAAAGCACAAACCAGTTTTTGATGAACTAACAGACTAGTAGTATAATTATCTATCTTGTGTATATATATATATATATATATATATATATATATATATATAAAACTTTTCCCTTCTTTCTTTTCTCCTTATTTTATTTTTCCTTCAGATGGTACTGATTTAGAACTTTGAATAGTCAACAGAATATCCTATTTCATCTTTGCCCAAATCATGAGAACTAGAAGAACCAGTTTAAAGACTGCAGGCCTGAGATTCATACTGACAGGGGTTATATCACAAGGCATATACACCAAGCAGAGTTTCCTAATATACTATTTTTTGTAGCAAAGACAAAATTCTAGTCATGAGCACGTCTCTATGCTATAATGGTTCCCCTTTTAAGCTTAAGGATTTGATTTCCAAGGCTGAAAATATCAGTAAGACTTCCCTTGGCTGGTGGAGTCACCTATATGGAAATGTAGGGTAAACTGTTATTGAGATTTTTAATGGATTGCAACCCAACAGAAAGAGCTCTACACTAGGTACAGGCCTGGCCATCGAGGCTCTAATCCTCATTATACTACTAAAATAGCTGTGTGAACTGGGCAATTACAACTCAAGTATACACAAGAGTGTGTCAGCTTCTACATGCATAAAATCCAGAAATTAAACAATTCATTTATCTAAAAACTCATGTGATAAAAGGAAAAATGGCATCTGTGAATGCATAAATATACATTAAAGAGTATATAAGTACATGAGTACATAAATGCATAAATACATATTAACAGATCAAGATGATGCCTCAGTCAGTGTAACAGCTGTGAGAATATTCTCCTAAAATCTATAATCGACAATCCTATGAATTGCCTCTGCTTCATGTATGATTTTCTGAAAATCATTTAATCTCCTTGGACCACTATAAAACAAGGAAAGTAGATTACATGATATTTAAGTCCCTTCTAAGCTAAGTTCTATGATCTGGAATTCAAATAAGAGTCTAGAAAAAACAAAGGGCAAACAAGCAAAAAAAAAAAAAAGGATTAAAATACACATGAAATTCTCTGACTTCCTTATTTTAATACTTGGTTGAATTTTCCTCCATTGTGCTACTTGGTTGAGGGATAAATGAAGGTAACCACTGCATTCCAATACATGGTTGACTGTCACTTTTTAAAAGTAATTATTATTAGGATAAGAGGTATAAAGACAGTTATCCAATGTTAACTATTATTTCACATAAAATAATTAGCCCCAAAAGGCAAGGGCCATCAAGCTCTTTCTGACAACTAGAAAACACTAAAATCTCTACTTTAAGAATTATGATTACTGTTGTTCTATTTGAATGAAGATGGAGTAGGAGCAAGCCGTGTTCAGTGGATGAAACTATGGCTAGAAATCCTTTTTTTCTTTGCTTTTCAAAAGACTCCAAGTCTAGGGACACAGTAAATACTCGTTCTGTGTTTATGGCTAGCACAGTGAAAAAACATCAACTGAGATGCACAATGTTAGAGTTACATTAAGGCTATCATTGTACTTAGCAAGGATCAAAATAAATTCAAGGTACCTAATAATTCAAAAGAAACATTTCCTTTCTAATACAAATTCCTGTGTAAACTACTGTATAGTCTGACCATTAAATGACATAATACTTTTCAAATGGATGGAGAATATTTAAAAATGTGGTTCCTAAATCTTTAATCACATGTCTTGTTATCCTACACACAACTCAAGTTAAAATACTGTCTATATTTATATTCTAATCATAAGGTCACTGCTCTACTGTGGCCTGGCTAGTGGATTTCCTTCCTGCATATGTGCTATGTGTACACATATAAAGTGGAATAGCAATGTCATTAGCGGCCCGGAATGATCATTAGAATTGACACCAGACCAACAACACACTACTACAAAACAATCAGTCAAAGGCTTGACAACACAGTATTTTACCAGAGCCACTGAAAAGGAATTTGACTAATACCAAGGTCCGTATCTTTTTACACCTAAATTAAAAGAGGAAATTCTTTTGTGTAACTCATCTAATTACACACATACTATTTATTCTTCAATTTCTGCTTGTGATTGCAACTATTTCACATCACAGGTTATTGAGACATGGAAAAGTAATTTATAACAAACAGGAATATATATGCATATAATTTATCTGTGGCAAAATTATATTACACATAAAATGTATTATAAAAATAAAGAGATACTGTCACTACATTGATTTCTATACACTTAGGATGTTCCATTATAGCAAAAGTGTATATAAACATGTCCACTTGAATCAATTTACCAAGCATTTACAACGCGGCTGCAAGATACAAAGCACTGATAGATACTCAGGACATTTGTTAATCACTTCCCTTCCCTTAAGGAACTTATGAGGACATTTTAGTCTTCCTTATATATAAAACCTGAGATAATTAATAGTACAGAAACTTGTTACACTAATACAGCCCTAAATTAGGCAGATAAATAATAACTACCATTTTCTGAGTGACAACTACAGGTCTTGGGTATGTCACAAATATTCTATTAACACTATAAAGTGAACAAATGAGGAAACCAAGGGTCAAAGAGCTTGGGAAACTTGCCTAAGGTAACATGGTCATGTTGTGGCAGAAGCAGGATGCAAATCCAAGAATATCCCACTGCAACCACCACAAATTTCTACTCAATGGCTGCCACTACAGAGAGAAGATGGATACATGTAGATAACCTGCCAATTGGCCGAAACAAATTTCTTTGACTGTAACTTTAACTTAATGTTGCAAAATGCATTTCTAGCTCCCTCTCAATTTTTACCTCTCCTGTATCTTTGTCTTTGCCATGTAGCATTCTTCAGTTGGCTGATTGTTCATTTGGTTTGGTTTTCCCTCCTGCAATGCTGAAATCTGGAAAGTGCATGAGACAATTACTAACTGTTGGCATAGAGTCAGAATGACTCTCAAATTGTTCTCATATAAGCCTAAAATTTAGTACCTTCCTAGGTCAAATGGAAAGTAGAGCTTCAAAAGCACAAAGACCAGCTTTCTGGAAAACTGCTACATTCAAATAATACAAACTGACATTCGGAAACCCCAAAACCAAAAACCTGATCAGGAAGCCAAAAGTAGACATCAACTGACATAATTTCTTATTCCAGTGTTGAATTGTGGTGGAATTAGTTTGGTAAAGACACTGACAGTAAAAGCCATATTTAATTGTCATTGGGAGTCTTAAAAATATAAAGACTAGGAGAGGCCCAATATTTTGCTACTGGTTGAGAAAAAATGACAGTGTGATTCTAAAATAAGCGATGTAGAATTCAAAAACAAATTTATACAAGAAAAGTTATATTATAATGCATATTTAGACAATTGGAAGCTAGTTTTCTGATTTTGTTATGTGTTAAATACAGTCATTCATTTAAAAAAAAAAAAAGAAATGCCCATTTTTCACCTTCTTACTTTCAGTCAACAGCCATTTGTCCTTAAGAAATGTCCACACTACAGTGTTTTAAAAATAGTATTGCATTGCTTAAACCAAGGAATGTTGCAGATTGCCCGCCCACTGGAAGCCAGGAAAGAGACAGGGAATAAATTCTCTCTCAGTGCCTCCAGAAAGAATCACCTCTGCCAACACATTGATGTTTGGACTTCTAGCTTTCAGAACTATGAGATTCTGATTTTTTAAGTAGAAAAAAAAAATTACTCAGTAAGAATTTTATTCCCAAAAGTGAAACATGAGCTACGTTGAATTATGTTATTTTGAGGTATCAATAACAAAGGACTCCCAATTCCAAAGTAAACATGCAAATCAACATGATTCATCATTTTACCTTTTAAGGATTATTTCTGGGGTGCCACAAAGGCATAAACAAAATGGTGTTGTCCAATATGGACTAGACACATGTGCCTACTAAAATTAATCAAAATTACATAAGATTAAAAATTCATTTCCTTATTCTTCATATTTAAAGTGCTCAACTACCTCATGCAGCTAGTGGCTACTGTGTTGGATAATATGTACACAGGATATTTCTATGAATGCAGAATGATTTGCTGGAAAGTGTAGGTTTAGAAGGGTAAGATACAGAGAATCACCGCTTCCATTTAAAGAAATTCCCAATTCTCATCCAATGCTGACTTCATAACATTTATAAAATCACTGTACTCTACAGTCTTGTAAATTTCACTTTCTTGGATTTACAATGTAGAGAAATTGAACTGGTGCTTTCTTATACATGGTGGCAGGTCAACAGCAAGTTTGGAGTTGCTATTATCCTGAACTTTGTGTTGGCAAGAGTCATCCTGCGCAATTTCATTTGTCTGGATTAGAAGAGAGTCTGGAGTGAGAAAATGGAAAACATGAATCTCCTCCTTAAGCAATGACCCTGACTTACCCAGTGTTCCTTTCAGGATTGTAGCTAAGTGACTATAAAATATATTTCGTACTAGCCTTCCTTTAGTTTTTACAAACAATAATAAGCCGTCAAAATAATGTAAGGACTGATCCTGAATAGACAGTTATGAATTGCCCCAGGCCTAATATTTCCTGATTGAGATAAAAACACTATGTTAAATAAATTTTAAGTAGCACAGCAGTGATCCAAACAGTTTCATCCAGAAGGCAATCAATATCTCTTAGGGTACTAAATAGTGCCCAAAACAGTGTTAGAGTCTTTTTAAATTATAAAGTTTCAAAGAATTCTATCTGTTCCTCAAGTATATTTATTCCATTTTATTTATATTATTCTCTTCTAATGATCCTACCTTATCTATTTCTTGTCTGAACTAAAATCCCTGAATCTGTTTGAGAATCATTTTTAATATTTTTTCACAAAACCAATGCCTTTGGAATAGATTTTAAAAGAAAACAAGGACACAGTATTCACAGTATCTTATAAAAAAATGACAAAGAATAAAAATAAAACTGAATCTTGCTATTAAGGAAGCCTAGATTCATTTTTGTGCCAGACAGCCTCCAAGCAATGAGAGAAAGCAAAGGCCAATGTGAGTCCAAAGAGACACCAGGACACACATCCTTGAAGACAGCTGAAGTCATACTGTCTGTGTTAACATGCAAACCACATCTCTCCTCTGACTCTTCTTAACTTTTCTACCCCTAATAAGAATATGTAACATGATGATGCTTAAAGCATAAATAAAAAGAAACAATAGTGAATTGCTATAATTACAAATATGACAGGAACCTTGATATAAGCAAAAATAAAAGATTATTTTTCAAAATTTATAGCAGCCTGTATAAATTTACATGGCTATTTGAGAAACAAGGGCCGTTAGAAGGACCTATAGCCAAAGAAGATTTGGTGGTTTCTCATTAAGCCCCTGGCAGTGAGTATTTCAGAAAATTAAGTAGTTTATGGAGCACATACTCTTGAGACATTCCCTTGCTTGATTAGATGAGGCAACAATGCAATGTGGATGTGAATTCTAAACAGATGGGGAAAATAACCATAGAAAAGGAGCTGCTAGCTTTGGCCAAATTGTAAAAAGGTTCTAATGGGCAAGCAAAATACACCCCATTGGAAACAAAGTTACAGGGAATGTGGCCACTGAAAACAAAAAGCAAAGTTAAATAAATGCCCCAACTTTGGGAAGGAGGGAGAAGGTAATGTTTAGAGGGAGAGATGTGGGATCCTCTAGGTTTCTAGTATTATTCTATTCCTTGACTAGGATAGTTTGTGTGCTACGAACAATTCAGCAAGCAGTACACTTATTATTTGTTCACTTGTATATATGTTACACTTAATTTTTTAAAATATAAAGAAGTTAAATGCCCCTTCCCTTCAACACAGTCCTAGAGACTAACCTCAGAATCGTTGTGGGTTTCTATGAAAGAAGCAACAAAAAAGGAATTTGTTTAATGTAACAGTAGGGCATGTCATTGAGTCAGACACATGTTGTGGTGGTGGTATTTCTTCTTATGAGGTCCTTTTGTGAACATTTTGCTGTGGCACTGGTCCAAACTCCTTGCTGCATACTAAACAACATGTTTTACATTTGCCTGTTTGGTACTAACTAATACAGTTGTCAGCCAGCAGCCATATGCAGAGTCCTTTAGAGATCCACAGCGGTATCTGCACCAACCTTTGAGAGGCAGAAGTATTCTGCCCGTAGTGAGATAAAAAGGGCTTATGGCCATTTTCCCCAAGATATATATCAACAAGTATAATATAGCGCCTTTCACACTATGATTATAAATTGTAAAGGAAGAGTTATTAACCATTTAGATTACGTTAATCAAAGTGACCTTTCAAGAATTGGTGGCTAGTTCAGGACAATAATCCTAACTTTGACCGTTCAATGGAATCACTTGGAGAGTTTTTAGAAGCAGTGGTACTTGATTCCCACTCAGATATTTTGATTTAATTAGTAAGGAATATGACCTTGAGATTTCTGATTCTAATGTGCAAGGATGAGAAACCCTGCTCAAATTTAGACTTAGGTCGATGGCCCATTACAAAGCTAGTTTAGGCAGGACAATGTCATGAAGAAAAGCATGAGAATGAGTAGAAAGGTCCTGGGTATAAGGAAGAGTTATCTCCTTGACCAGAAATTAAAGGTGACATCAAGAGATCATGGTTAGATCTGTGGTTCCCAAAATCTCAGGCAGTTTTCAGACCAAACAAGAACTTTGTTTTGTTTGTGTTGGATCTCTATATAGGTATAAGAAAACCAACATCACTCATCCTGATGGTAGCTATTTCTATGACTGACTCATGTCTATAATGGGGGGTGGGGCAGAAGTCATAATTTCTTAATTCCAGAATAGCCCTTATGCTCTTCTCCATCCTGAATGATGGGAACCTTAAGGATATTATGCTCTTCGTAAAGAACTATTAAATATGATAAGGTACTTATGACAATACTGAACTACCAACGTTTTTAGTCTCAACACATCAAAGTAACTGAATGTTCAGTATGTGGCAAAAACACTGTTTGCATTAACTCATGTAACCTTGATGGCAACCCCCTTAAAGCTGGTATTTTTATTAATCCTAAAATTCAGGAATATAAATCCACCACTTTTACACATTGCAGGTTGATGGTTCATGAACAATACTGCAGAAATCAGGAGTGTTTATTCCCTAGGATATGTCTTTTTATACTAAACTTTATTTTGTGAAAAATATTGAAAACTTCAAATAACTCTAGAATTAAGACAGCCTGTAGGTAAAATAATTGTCTTAAGGTCCTGAGACAAAACTATTACAATAAATCAAGTATCCTGATGTTCCAAATGTTTTCTTGTTGTAGTACACTGTTTCACTAGATTTCAGGTCCTGGTTTTGAAAACTAAATATTGCAGAAGAAAGTCTAAAGTCAGTAAGTTACCACATGAATTCCTTTGAAGGAGGGTTTCATAATCAAACTTAATATTCTATGTTGTTTCTGTAATTCCTGTTCTTTTGTCTCTCACCAAGTTTAAGCAATGTCATTTTCATTGCATCATCTCCATCATTGTGCAAGTTTTCTCTAAATTTGAATCCTATGGCATCCTCAACATTGACCCAAAAGTACATACATTTAATCTCTTTTTCTGCACATAATAACTTTGTTGAATAAGAAAATAGATTTGTATGATTTGGCATGACATCTATGAAGGCAGTCTATCTGGATTTGGATTCCAATGTTGCAGCTTATACATAAATGAAATTGTCTGCATGTCCTATAAAACCTGGCTCAGATTTAATTATAATAACTGCTATTATTATCACATAGTAACAGTTCAGTTAGTGGTGCATCTTTGATATCTATATTAATGACATCTTAGTTTATATATACCTTCGGTGTTCACAGGATGGGAGGATATACATCTAATTGAAAGTTTTGAACGACATCTAGCACAGAACTAAATCCTACTTTAATTTAAAAACAGATCTTTAATAATATAGAGACACATCAATTTTATTATGTGCTACATTCTCTGCTGACTTTAAAGTAACCCATTCTCAAATGCTAATCACAATGATCTTACCAAATTATGACTTTTATCTCACCTTAGAATCTCACCAAAAATAGTAAAAAATCATAGTTCGAATAGCCTTTCATGCCTAAGTATGATTATGAACAGAGAAAGAACAGACAATAAAAATTTATGTATCCAGAATTCCACTATGTTAATCCAGGAAACAATTTTTTCCTTTCCTACTATTAACTAAAGATGTGGATATTCCTCAGAACCAGAGATAGTGTTACAATTAAGTTCCTGAAAAATATTTCAACAATCCTGCAATCACACTCCGAGACATTTACCCAAATAAGCTGAAAACATACCCTTAGAAAATCCTATGCACAAATTGTTTATAGCAGCTTTACTTATTGCCAAAATTTAGAATCAATAAGATGTCCTTTAATAACAGGTGAATGGATAATCAAATTATTGTATACCCCATACTATAGAATATTATTCAGTGATAAAACAAAAGAAGTATTGAGCCATGAAGAGACATGGGAAAACTTGAATGCATATTGCTTAGTGAAAGAAACTGGTTTGAAAAGGATATATCCTGTCGGATATATCCCTATTATACAACATTCTAGCTATATCCTGTCAGCTATATCCCTATTATACAACATTCTGGAAAAACCAAAAGTATATTCAGAGATAGTAGATCAGCAGAGATAAATAAGTGGAACACAAGGGATTTTTAGGGAATAGGAACTATTTTATATATCTGTAATACTGACTAAATGACATAACACATTTGGCAAAATTCATAAAACACAGATTTTTAAAAAGTGATATCAAAGTATTACTTATATCTAGGGTATTATTCCTTTGTATCAATTACATTTCTTTTCAGAATTTAATTTCACTCAGTATATAGAAACACCAATTTTAGTTCTTTGTCAGAAACAGACATCAGCTTATTAAAGAAGTTTTTCATTTTTTGTAAGATGTAGGTAAGTATATAAGAATGAAGTATAAATTAAATGGAAGAGTTTTTTTAATATCTCTCAAATGCACCCTCATTTATACCAGCTACCTGACTTTTATATATCACTACATGATAGTATCATGAGGAAAGCCAGCAAGAATATGGACAAAAGTTAATAAGCCATCACCATTATGTGGTTTGCCTAATCTAGGAAGCGGTAACTATCTCTGCTAGTCTCAGAAAAAAAAAAAAAAAAGGAGAGAGATGCATTAAAGGCACCATAAAGCATCAATGTTTCCTTTAAATTTATAGTTCATCATCATTTAACATGCCTGTATGTCAACAAACTATTTTGCAAGTATTTGATAACTACTAACACCCAGTAAAATATGTAGAAAAAATTAAAGTATGCTCAAGGTGGATCATCCATTAAAGACACATCCATCAATGTCAATAAAATAGCAGTGTTGTATTTTAAATGCTTTTACTTATGTTGTCGGCATTCCTAGTTCTTTTTCCTTTTTATCCCAAAAAGTGCCAGTTAAAAATTTTTTATGTATTCTACTTCCTTCTCTGTTGAGTGTTTCTTCCCAACTACTTATGGTATTGATGGTGAGCAACCACCGAGGGTATTACATGGTGACAACAAAACCAGATGTAATGTCGCATCCCAAAAAAATATTTATGTTCCAAAGTGTTTTTTTTTAAAAGCTCTTGAAGGAAAATGATCCCATTTTCAGAAAACTGAGACAAGGAAGAAAGATAATCAAAGAGATAAAGGAAAAACAAACAAACAATAGTTCTAAAAGTTTTAACTAATAAACTACCTTAGTTATGAATTTTGACATTCAAAAAAAGCAATATTCAAATTCATAGCATTAGGTCTTTAGGTCACTTATTTTTATATAAACTAATTTCCAAAATAAACAATTTTAATAACTTTAAAATTTGAGAGGAAATGTGGTTTTTGCTGCAGACCATTTTTTAAATTAACTTTCCCATAGCAATGTCATTCTCACTACATAGCACTGTAGCTGCTAATACAAATGACAATATGCTAATATTTAAATGGATCCATCTTAAACACATGTGTTCATATACATTAGTTTATTGTCTTTGGACAATATCTTTTGTATTTTATCTATTCCCACTCAATTGCCTATACTATTCTGATACTTTCATTTGCCAATTTCTCTTCACTAAAATGTTAAATATTGTTTATAAGCTCCCTAAAAAGTTTCACAATATACTACCTACATATTATACATGATTTGAATGGAGAAAATTTTTAAAAAAGAAAAATTATTTTCCATGTTTATATTATATCCCAGAATACAGTCTTCACTGAATTTTTGAGTAAACTATGCTGCAACCTTTTACCAATGTTCTTTGGTTCAGTATAAATGATATGGTAAATTTGCATTCAAATTCATGGAACTTTTCAAATCTGTTTCTCATTTAGCTGGCCAGCCAAAAACAATATTTTCATTTGTAAACAGCTGTTTCATAATCAACTCTTTTGTACTATGTGGAATTTCATAAAAGACAGAAATTTTTACTTAAAATACAGGAATTGCATTAATCCACTGCAAATCATTGATTAGTTTTTGTATACTACCACATAGTTTAGCTTATAAGGAAAGATTTTAAGGAAAATTTAATCTTGTGTCCAAATATAACATTACTTTAAACATGAGGTCATCTAAACATCTGTCTCCAATATATCACTAGGGATTTAAATCAAAAGTCTGCTAAACATGTACAATCATTTTGAAAATAAATAACAGGAAAAATTTTGTCTTGATTATGATTATCATGCATTTTAAAAGGAAACATTTATTCTAATAAGAAAAGTCTGAACTAATTTAAACTTTATTGACATTAAGTTAAAATAGTTTCATACAAGAGAAAAAGATATATTTCATTTATTTGGTGCTTAACAACATTTATATTTTAACTTTTCAACATTATATCCTGAATTTTTACTCACAAAAACATTAGTTCCTTTATATTTCCACTTATTTTGATTCCATTTTCGTGGAAGAATAATCTTAAGATACAGAATTTTTCCACTCAGTAACTGAAAAACTAGTAATATTCTTTCTGAACTTTTTTCTCTTAGGGCAACTATGACTCCTCAATAAAGACTAAGATAGTTCTATTCATTTAACTACTCCTGTTTTATGCTCTAAAATAAAAATAATATAGCTAATTACAGAAGACAATTAAGGCACTAAATTCACTCTGAAATTCTATACACAGGAAAATAGTAGATGTATCTTAAAGGAGATTAATTAAACTTAAACTTTATACCTTACTGTAGAATTTCATCTGAACAAATACAGTCTGAGTATTTAAATTCATCAACAGGATTACTTCAGAAACCAGCTAAACACTTGAGAGGAATTAGCATTAAAAATAAACCAAAATGCTTAATCATTAGAAGTTTCTGCAAAAACCAAAATGAACTTTAACAGTTGAAAAAGACATTAAAGCATCACTGAACAAAACATTCTTAGAAAAACACCATAGCATTCCTCAATGCTGCAGAAATCACTACAGAATCCAGCTGCTGGTGATATTAGTGTCTAGCTTCATCCTGTGTCTAGATGGCTGTCACAAAATATAACCTTATAAGGTGCTAGTTACAGCTTTCTGAACCACCTCAATTCACCTCTTCTTCCTGCTTAATGGTGGTGTTACTAGCTTTGGCTATGGCAACATCAAGTTATACATTCTGTCTTGATCTACACAGGCAATGAATTTTAAAGTGCACTCACTGCACTGTATGTGGAACTGCATCTGACACACATTTAAATCTTGAACATGCTTGGTAAATGCACGAATGGATTAATAAAAGGGATCTCTGATTAAAATGCAAGACATTTCAATCTGGTTCTTTTTAACTGCCTATTAGTAAACTGCCTTAGTTTTCCCATCTGCAAAATGAGTCTTACTCTTAGCGAAGCATGATGGTGCATGTCTGTAATCCCAGCACTCAGGTGGCTGAGGCAGAAGGATCACTGCAAGTTTGAGGAGGCCAGCCTGGGCTACTAAGTGAGTTCAAGGCCAGCCTGAACTGAACTGCATAGCAAAACTCAAAAAGACAAGAAAAAGGAAAACAAACCAAAACATGACTATACAACTAGCAATAGTAAACAAGTGCACTGATCATGATGAAAATCAACAATATATCTAGTTCAAACTCATATACCCAAATACCAAATGTTAGATAAAAAATATATATCTTAAAAAACACTCTTTCGAAGATATTTAAAATTGAAATAACATATGCTATGTTATAATATAATGGAATTCTCCTTTGAACATAGAATTAAAGAACTGGGGGTTAAGTCATTCCTTTAGAAAAGTTAACTTTGGCTTTATTTGTTAAAATTTTCTAAAATCTTAAGAATGTAATAGTCCCCTTTGGATTTTAAAGAAGATATTAAAGCTTCCTTGTATCATTAATATAACTTATCATAAATTTTAGCCTTTGTATTTCTGAAAGTTTAACAATATAATAGTTCAGGCCAAGTCAGCATAAGCAATAAAAGTACATGTTCATGGATTGATAGCACTTTTCTCAAAATTTAAACAAATGCAAATATGACCTAAATGAAAAGTTTGAATGGACACTGAACTCTGCATTAAAACAGCTTATGAGTACTTCTTTCATTTGACTCAATTTTTCTAAAAATATGCATAAATAAAATTTTGCTTTTATATAATTTTCATTTGTGTAGTTTTACCTCCAAATTTGGGTTCCCATCTATTTTATAATTTCCTATTTTGTTTTCAGTAGATTTATGTTACTGTGATGTTTGTAGTAAGTCTTCTCTTTTTAAAAAAATCACTTAATTTGGCTTTTCTCTACTCACTTAATCATAATAGCCAAACAAAATATGCCAGGTACTACATGTGACTCTATATTTTTTCAATATTTTCACACTGACTTTTTATTTCGCAAAATATCCACTTTAGAAAGTTGTTCATGTGTACTTTTTTTGAGCACTTTGATATGATGCAGGTCCTACCCTCAAAACTGGCTGTACCTTGAAATCAGAGCAATTTTTAAAATGCTGAGGGACTCCGATTCAGTCAATTTGGAGTGTGGCCTTGGCATTCAGAGCTTTTGAAGTTGCCAAAGTGATTTTAAAGGGTAGTCCAGGCTGAAAATCGCTGCTCTCAGAACTTAAAGCCCTGTCAAGAAGATTAAACAGCAACAAACCAATTCATGGTGTGCTTGCTTGCACCAGGCAGTCAACTATGCACTTTATGTGCATTATCTCCCATAACCCACAACTTTATGAGGAAAGATTCTGTTGCTATTCTCATTTTATGAATAAAGATATGCTGATCAAAAAGATGAAGAAACTTGCCCATGGTCTAATTGGGGGTAATTAGCTAAGAACTCAAATGGTTCTGTCCAGTTCCAATGTGGTAACTCTACATCACTGGCCATCATTAGATTAGAAATGATGACTGAAAGCAGAATTTTAAAGGTAAAATCATAGTGCTTGCAAATAGAAGTGACAGAAGAATTACCTTCAGGAGTATAAAACCATTAAAATAAGTTAGATATTGGAGAGATCTACTTTTCTCCTTAGTCTGATTGTCAGAATGAATTGTAGATGCTCTCAAAATAGTATCTGAGGCAAAGAATTGCTCCCAGGCAGTGTCCAGGTCTAGCTGCATACCTCCCTGTTGTCACGGACACAGGGAAGAACAATGAAATCATTATTTGATGTATTTTTTTTTAGTTGCTAGTCAGCATATGATTGTGTCTGTAAACGGCATCTGTGTATTCCCTATGGATCGGGGGAGCTGTCCCTCCTGGTAGTGACAGAATAACCACAAACAAAACAGTCCACCTCAGGGGAAAGACATCTTTATCTGTCAGTATGAGCCAGTTGAGAAACGGAGCTGCAGGCAGCTGAAAAAACAGTTTGACTGTTTTAAGTTTACAGGTGGCCTTATAATGGAAAGTTTTACACGCTGAGATTCCTTTGCAAGTTAAAAAAGTTTGGACAAAAAGGGACAAATGTTGGCAGCATTTTCATACAATCTTTCTCACCAGCTTATGAAAGTGAAATATCAAATTTTAGTGAAGCTTGGTGAACTAAGCACTCACATTCTGGCAAACAGGCTCAGCTGGTACCGCCCTTTCTCCACTGCACATTCCACATGGGTAAGTCAGGACAGCCACACATACCTGTTAGCACAGGGCCTGGCAAATACGAAACACTCAAGAAATGTTTTCTGAGTGAATTCATGAATATCAGGGAGAGCTAATTAAAAAATATAAACACTTTTGTAATCAGATTACAGACACAGTAACAAGGTCAGCATGTAATTAATAGGACAGCTGCTTTAAATAGCCCAGGTAGAAAGTAAATATAATGTGTCTGTTATTATGCACATGTGCACGCGCGCACATGTGTGTGTGTGTGTGTGCGTGAATGGACACAAGCACATGCCCATTATTTGTTTGGAAAGAACCAGAACAAAGGCTCAGAGGCACTGGACTTATAATTCCATAAACATTCACAGCACAGATTCAATACTTGGGGTTCTAATAAAGATAACTGTTGTGCTTTCTCCAACATTTGGGGTAATGATATTTGGAGTTGACTCAAAAGATGTTTTTCTTGATTTTCCTATCACAGCTTAAACTTTGGGGGAAAGGCATGCTTTGCAGTCCATCACAAAGGGTTAATTTAGTGTAAGCATTTAACAAATTATCAAACTGGAACAAAATAAAATTATTTAATTACACTTATCAATTCATCTATTGTTTTCCAAAACAAAATTGGCATTTTTAAAAAGTCAGGTAAGAGTCAGAAAAGCATGGAGTGGCTTGCCCAGGACAGGCCTTTGACTGAGATCATTGAACCTTGAGATTGAGGAGCAGGAAAAAAATTTTAAAAACTAATAGAAAAGGGGAGCCAGCAAGTTACAAACAAGGGTAATATTGCTGCTTTCAAATGCTGGGGGAAGCACTACAAATCCTAGTCAGTCTATAAATCAGCTATTTTCAGTCTGGTCTTTATTTGAGGGGAGGGGGAAATAATTTATACTAAAGACAAGTTCTTTATTAATTATGTTAATTAATAACAATTTATAAAATCATTCCAAATAATACATTTTAACAGATAAAGTTATTTGAATGACAGAATACATACAATATGTAGAGACATATAATTTCCCATCATTGTTTTTTTAAAAAGATCTTAGGGGAGAGAAGTGATTCAAATTACTTGATAGGCTGATTACTAGACTATAAATTAAGAACTATCTTTTATTTCATAAATATACAATTATTATGTATCATAGATCCACTATGGTACCTATGTTGGGAAGAAGCAATCTAATTTTGAGAATAAAAAAAACCACTTCATCTAGTGAAAAAGACGATCATGTTAAAATGATATGCGGTTTGGAACAAAAGAAATTTAGAGTTCTAAGCACTTTACATGTATCACCTCATCAGACGTTATTAACATTACTATGAAATAGACTGCATTCTCTATTTTGTGAATGACAAAGCTGCTTGTCTAAGGTAACACAGCTGGTGAATAACTAGACTGGAATCTGACTCCCAGCAGTAAAGCACCAGAATTCAACAGCATATCATCTCTCCACCTTACCTCTATTCCTCTTGAAAGGTAAAAGTTCAATATCACATGGGTGCTTCTTGATGAGTACCTTCTTTTTCTCTTTGTTGATCTCATACCTATTTCTCTGCTAAGCTCCTATAGTGTATTCAAAAGTTTGTCAATGTGTTACGATTTTTGGAAAACTATAATCATTCCAAAACAAAGATCAAAACATGAACAGGAGCCAATAACTCTTGGATCACCATAGTAGGAACTTAACAGACCAGATGAGAAATTAAGATTATATTGCCATGACTCCAGAATAACTCCACTATCATGTGACTGCCTCACGTGTAGGACTGACTTATCCATCCACAAGGACATGTGGGACAAAAAAGAAAGACTGACAAAAAAGTAAAACTAATACTATGGTCTTTGAGCTTGACAAAATAAACACACTTCCAAACAATTAGCAACTCAGTGAGAAGGATATACCTCTTATAGCCATCCCTGTGGAGCCTGCTGCTAGGAAGAATAATGTCTACATTCTTGCATAGGAAAGATCCAGGAAGACAAATAACTAGGCTTGCAAAATCAATGGAACTTACAGTACCAGAATCAAAGGCCTCTAAGGTTGAATGATACTTGGAGCATGAAAATGAAGGCTCCTTTGGATTTTCTTTTTCTTCCTTTGCAGCTAAGAGGAATTAAAATGGAAAAGGCATCTTGGACATTGCATGGTTCCTGGGCTAATATCTAAATCTGGTGGCAGGAGAGCAGCAAGTATTCTCTTCACCACTAATGACACCAGGCATGAAGGAAATAGTAATAACTCCTTCAGATCATTTGTAAAGCAATATGTTTTCTACTATCTTAATGAAAACTTACAAATTTAATTAATTATTAATTTTTAAAATTACCAAACAGACCAAGATCTTTACATTCAGAGATCATATAGTATACAGGTAGACATAAGGAAAGTATGTTTTAATGTCTCATTGTTTCACATCATTTATTTAACAATTATTATTATGCTTTCTTACATTTAAATAAATATCAATGATACAGATCAATACAATATAAAAACAGAATATATTCTTTTGATTTAACATGTGGCTATTATTTCAGCAGTACAATGTTAGTAAAATATATATATTAAAACTGTGACTTCCCTCATGTTCATTCAAATGCAAGGGTACACAGATTTACATAAACTGTATATATCATAACCAAAAAATGCAGTTGAGAAATAGTCAATTTGCCAACAGCCTACACATATAATAATCACTGCAGCCCCTATTTTCTCCAACTTTGATTCCTTATGTCTAGATCTCTGGTTTGCACTTCCTCTGTAGTCCTATTCTGACTTTTCTTCATTATATATCCATCCTTTTTTTTTTTTCTTGTATAAATATATGCCAGGAAGCAGCGGATTGAGACCTAGTCAAACTCCCTCACCTTGTCCTTTAGAACCAGGGCTTCTCAGAAGCTGAAAAAGACTCATGACTCTTGTATTTTTGAGACCCTTTGCATATTAAAATAAAGTTTTTAAAATGCGAACTGATAAGGCTATTAAAAAGTGGTTTAATTTAAATACCTATATTTAACATAGGAAAATATTTAACACACACAATTGCAATGGCAAACGCAATGACTTTCTGTCCAGCCGTATTTGAAAGAACCTGTCCAAGGCTTAAATTTATGAAGCCCTCTGTGAATGTGAGGAACCGCTGATAGCACCCTCCTGGTCCTGCCTGGCCCCCTTTCCCACTTGGCTGCTGGCACCTTTCTAGCTCATCGCCAAGAAGAAGCCTCACAGCTACTTCCACACAGGAGCAAGTCTCTCCCTGATTCCCACATGTGGAGCTCTTAATCCCCAGGGAAGTTAGTCCTGGGAAGAAAGAAGACCCTACATTTGGAATTGGGGATCTTAAGTGCCTCAAAGCTAAGGGCTTCTATTAGGTATTTAACACTTACTGTAAGTTAAAAAAAAAAAGGTCTAAAATATACAATAGATATTGTGAAATGAGAAGAGATTGTTCAAAAAGGAAAAGGAAGTAGGATGGGGGAAGTGGAAACGATGGAAGGGAAAAGGAAAACAATGCAAGTCAGTTATACTATTAGTGTCTCAGCTCATTGGAAAGGAAGGTTTGTGCTAATATTGACTGGAGAAATTTTAATGCCCATGTCTTGTACTCTGAATAACTACTTTAAAGATAACATTATACCATGTATTAACTATTGTTATTCTCCTATTATTATTTTATGAAATTTTGTTCTACCTTTTTTCCATAAAATAAAAAAAGATTAATTAAAAAAACTATTTTTGTCACACATGGTAACTATTTCTTTTCTGCTTCTTTTTTGTTTCTTTGTTATGTACTCTTCTAATACATCATAACTATGAATCTTTCTATAAAGATTCAACCTTCCCACCAAAATGGTTTTATTTACCCCAGTGCATTGGTGCACAATTTTAACATTAGCTTTTGAGCTGGCTGAGATGGGAGGATGGCTTGAGCAAAGGAGTTCAAGGCTAGCCTGAACATAACAACATAACAATACTGCACCCCTTTACAAAAAATGGTTTTACAAAAATGAGGACTCCAACCCAGCACTCTGGAGGTTGAGGCAGGAGGATCACTGCCAGTTCCAGTTTCAGGCCAGTCTGGGTTACACAGTGAGTTCAAGGCCAGCCTGAATTGCATAGCGAGACCCTGTCTCTGAGAAGAAAGAAAGAAAGAAAGAAAGAAAGAAAGAAAGAAAGAAAGAAAGAAAGAAATTAATTAATTGGTGCTGGAGATCAAACTCACAACCTCGCACTTGCCAGGCAGGTGCTAGGCCACTGTGCTATATCCCTGAGCCTAGTGTATTTTGTGTGTGTGTGTGTGTGTGTGTGTGTGTGTGTGTGTGATCATTTCCAACTTATGTATGTAAAGTAAAAGATTTTCCTTTTCAGTTTACAATATAAACTGTGTAGCTGGGGATCTAGCTCAGCGGTCTAAGTGCCTGCCCGGCAAGCGCAAGGTCGTGAGTTCAATCACCAGTGCCACATAAACTGTGTATAGCTGCATATATGCAGCAACTGTACATTTTAAATTGATTATGCATCAAATATTCCATTGTAAAGAGCAAATCATACCAGCTAGCATGGCATTATTTTCATTTAGATATACTTAGGTCAACAAACAAAAGTTTTATTTTTAGTACTGCTTTGAGAAACTATCACTGCTAGAAGAAGCATGCCCTACACTATCAGCAAAACAATATGCTATGAAAGTGTTCAAACAAAGTATTTGGCTTCTAAATCAAAGGTACTTTCTCTATCTCTCCCACATTTATCCTAGTTAGGCATGGGAACATGATAAGTGAAATAGATAGCAGTGGAATTTTATTGCTTTATGGTAAATGCTATGTAAATAAAAGCGTATTTACTGAGTGTCTGCTATATCTTAGCCCTGGAAATACGAAACAAACAAAACACAATCTCTGCCTAAAAGGGGCTCACTCTTCACGAGATTCTTTCAAAGTGAAATCTTTTAAATTAACCACGGAACAATCTAAGAAAACTAAAGTAATTGTGAAAAGCATCCTTTTAATGAGTGAAATATAATACTTCATAGTATGTAGGCATATCAATGAAAATATTGTAAGTATATATAATACTAGATAATAGCTATTTAAATACCCTATATGTTGAATGGGCAGATGATCCATTTCCTAACTATGGAAGATACATTCAACAAGAATCATGTAGGCATTACTGTCACCACTACTTTTCTTTTTCAAAGTTGGATGTCAGTATCTTTACTTGTCTCTCTTTTTCCTCCTTTTTTCTGTGTTGATCTCCTAATCTCCAGCATGTTTCTTTTTTTTTTTTTTTTTTTTTTGGTCCTGGGGATCGAACTCACAACCTTGCGCTTGCCAGGCAGGCACTTATGGTATGTTGTATCTTGATGCTTATCAGAGAAATCCAATAAAGCTATACTGCTTCTTAGAGGAAAGTTGCTGATACCCCTAACCACTCTGATATCATCACATTCTTATTCTAACTTTAAGAAATATAACTGTTTTCTTAGTGCTGCTAAAAACTCCACGTTCAAAAAGTCACTAACTAGTCTTTTCAACTTCTTGTATTAAGTACTTTCAACATTTTTCCTCTTTATAGTTGACCTAACAATGTGTAGCTGTATACAACAATAAAAGAGAAAGTTGATTAATCTATTTAACTAGAAAACGTAGACATAAGAAAGTTATACTGCCATCTTGTGGCTAAAAGTTTGTTTACTGAAGTAAATACTGTTACTTCATGCTAATAAACTAAATGCCCAAGTTTATATCAATGTGAAA
>RJWT010005904.1:0-30105 GCA_004365215.1 Cuniculus paca | reverse complement strand
CCTCCCCTCCCCTTCTCTCCCCTCCCCTCCCTTCCCTTCCCTTCTCTTTTCTTTTCTTTTTTTTCAGACAGGGTCTCACCAGTGGTTCAGGATGGCCCTGAACTCTCTTGCCTCAGTCTGCTGAGTGCTGGAATTACAGAAGTACGTCACCAATTTGGCAGTTACTTCTTTTATCAGCTGTGCTTTTGGTGTCATATCTAACAGGTCATTGCCGTACTGAATGTTAATTAAGTTTTCTCCCATGTCATCTTATAGAAGTTTGTTTTGCTGGGTGTCATGGTACATGCCTGTAATCCCAGTACTTCGGAGGCTGAGGCAGGAGGATCACTGAAAGTTTGAGGCCAACATGGGGTACAAAGTAAGTTCAAGATCAGCGTGAACTGCATAGTGAAACCCTCTCTCAAAAAGACCAAACAAAAAAAGAAGTTTGTTTTGCACTTTATATTTGGGTCTTTGATCTGAGTTAATTTTTGTGGCACACATAAGTCTCTGTGTAGGTTCATTTCTTTGTATGTGGACATCCAGTAACAATTTTCCAGCACTGTTTCTTAGAACATTTAACTGGATGCTGTGGCACATGCCTGTATCACAGCTACTTTAAGCCTGAGGCAGGAGGATAGCAAGCTAGAGGCCAGCCTGGGCAATTTAATGAGACCCTAAAGAAGACTAGAGATGTAGCTCAGTGTAACAGCACTTGCATAGCATGTGTGAGGCCCTGTATTCAATCCTCAGTACTCCCTTTAAAAAAAACGGTTTTTTTCAATTGAGATGCTTCACTCCTTTGCTAAGATTAGTTGAGAGCTAGGAGTAGTGGCGCACTTGTGCAATCCCAGCACTCAAGAGGCTGAGGCAGGAGGATCAGTGTGAGTTTGAGGCCAGTCTGGGTGACAGTGAGTTCCAGGACTGCCTGGGGTACATAATGAGACTCTGTGTCAAAAAACAAAACAAAACAAATATTAGTTGAGATGTTTGCTTCTGTCACTTTTGCCTGTCTGCTATTTTGTTAATCTCTGCATCTGTTCTTTCACCAGTACCACAGTCTTGATTTCCTCTAGCTCCACAGTGAGTCTTGGTACTGGGAAGTGTCCATTTTCTGACTTCGTTTTCCTTGTTCAATATTGTTCTAGACCTTTTGTGTTTTTACATATAAATTTTAGGGGCCAGGGATTTAGCTCAGTGGCCTAAGCGCCTGCCTGGCAAGCGTGAGGTCGAGAGTTCAATCCCATGTGCTGCAAAAACAAAACAAAACAAAACAAAAAAACACAAAACAAAAAAAACATACAAAAGAATTGCTAGAAAAATGAAAGGAAAAAGAGACATATATATAAATTTTGGAATTTGTTGATACCAGTTTTCTGTATATTTTAAAAACTTTTCCTTTGGAGATTTTCAGTTTTACTGTGTTTTGTCTCCATGAAGAGTCCTTTTTATTCTTCCTAAAACGTGTGGGACTTCTTGAGTTTGGATTCTTCATAGTTGCTGGATAACTCTCAGCTATTATCTCTTCCAGTGCTGGTCACCTCTGCCCCCATCCTCCATTGCATGGCTTTCTGAGCAGATGTGCATTACATTACACCTGCTCTCTGACAGTAGTAGCCACTCGTGTTCCTGCTTGTGTTACATTCTAGTGATTTCTTCTGTGTCCAGCTCATTAACACTCAACTCTGTTGTAGAGAATAAAGTCCTTCCATTGAGTTTTAATTTTGTTTACTTTTTATTTCTAGAAGTTCTCTTTGGTTCTTTTTCAAGTCAATCACATTTTTAATAGTTTCCTATTCTTAATAGATATTTTAAGCTTGTGGCTTTTTTTTTTTTGTGGCACTGGGGATTGAACTCATGACCTCATGCTTGCCAGGCAGGTGCTTACACCACCAAGCTAAATCCCCAGCCCTTGTTTTTTTGAGACGGGGTCTCACTATACTGTTCAGACTGGCCTTGCACTCACTTTGTAGCCCAGGCTGGTCTCGAACTTGCAACGATCTTCCTACCTCAGCCTCCTGAGTGCTGGGAGGGTTTTTTCTTTTAATTTAAATATACACCATTTTGGGCCAGGGATGTAACTGAGCAGCATAGTGCCTGCTTCAGCAAGTGTGAGGTCTTGAGTTCGATTCCCAGTACCAATAAATAAATAAAAATAAACATACACCATTTTATTATCTGTAGCTAATAATATCTGAAGTCCTTGGTGGGTGTCTTTCTTGTGGTGGTTATTTTTGCTTATTCTTGCTGGATTCAGCTTCGTAAAACAAATCCCATTAGTCATAAAGGTTTATTTGAGAAACCATGTGTCTTCCTCCTTTACTCCTTCCCATCTTTCCCAAGGTGTTGGTTCAGGGTATATTAGTAGTTGTCAGTTGCTTTACCTTGGCCTGAAAGGAAGCAGTGTTTGGCAGGTATTGTTACTTCTGTCAGTGCCAGCCAGTGAGCTGAAGCTGACTGAATGTCTTCCAGGGCTGAAGTGATAGCCTGGTCAATTACAGCTCAAACCAGGCACAAGGGTGATGCTGCCCCTGACTGTGGGTCAGATGTCCACAGAGCACCATTTGAGGACTGCAGACTCCCAGCTATGCCATTGACACTACTCAAGTAGAGAGTGGGATTAGACATGGAACCTGAGGGTTCCCATGTGGTATCCAGGATATGCTTTAACTACAACACCATCCTTTGACAAATTTTGGAGGATTATATGAAACAGTTGGCAAAATGTTGGTAATTGGTGAAGCTGGGCATATTGTAATTCATTTTAAACAGTCAGCTTGTGTGCATGTTTGAAATTTCTTTGAGAAATTGTTGCTTTTTCCTCCTAAAGGAGCTTTCTTTGGATCAACCTTCTCTTTCATCCCCAGGCTGATGTGATGATGGACAAGGTGCCATGCTGCCCAGTTTGCACTGGCATCGTGAAGCCTGATATCGTGTTCTTTGGGGAGCCGCTACCTGAGAGGTTTTTGCTGCATGTGCTTGATTTCCCCATGGCAGATCTGCTACTCATCCTTGGGACCTCCCTGGAGGTTTGTCAGAAGACCTGTAGAGGGGGGGCTGAAGGATGGAGAGGAGGCAGGTGTGCCTCCCAGTGGGGTGCTGGTATGTACATGTAGCTGGCACTGTAAGCTGTGTAGGAGGCTGGGGAGGGAAGTGCGAAGCGTAGGAAGGGTGTGGCTGACTGTTCAGGACAGATCAGGAAGACTAGTGCCATGCTAGAAACAGTGATAAACCTGAGGGGACTAAGCCCAGGACAAGGCTGACCCTTGGGCCTGGGAACTGGACACCAGTCCTACAGAAGGCAGGAGAGAAAGTGGCATGTGGCTTAATCTTGTCGCTTAGTCATGGGTTTGCTAGCTAGGAGCAGTAGGAGGGAGGATCCTGAGCTGGGTTGTGTATATGAGTGGGGTGCCTGGGAGATGCCCACAGAATGTGACTAAGCAGCTGTTCTACATCCAGATCTGAATGCCAGATTTCTAAGAGATATGATGATAGTAAGAAACAAGACCATGGAATGAGCTGGTACTTGACTAGATGTAGGCAGCAAGGAGCAGAAGGACCAGGGGACCTTGTGCTTAGGGGCCAGCTGGCCCTTGAATCCCAGGGTTGGGTGTGTGCTCAGAATGTCCCTGTTTCTACCTGCTGTGAGCGTGGTCCTGTCCTGGTGCTTGGGACAGACATAGGTAGGACAGGGAAGCTGGGAGGCAGGTAGGTTGCAGTATAGACTTGATGGCTCTGTTTGTTTTGTCAGTAAGTGGTACTGGAGGTGAGGGCTTCTGGAGTGGAGGGGGTCTGGCTGGGGTGTTATATAGCACGCAGTGATGGCAGGACCAAGGGAATGACAGGGCACCAAGAAAGGGCGCTGCTCTGACTCCTGTTGGACCAGCTCCTGTGGTGCTGTGCTGTGACTGGGACACAGGGATAGGCTAGCAGAGGAGTTGCCCATGGTGATTGCATGGTGCTGGCTGGTGACCAAGCCAAGCCAGCAAGACAGAGGACTCACTGGCATGCAGGATGTCCATGGGACCTGGGGTTGTGGCCTGCACTTCCTGGTAGACAGGTTTGGGGATGCACAGGAGTGCCATAAGGAGTGAATGAGGAACTGTATTTTCTTTTTTTTTTCTTTTACAAGCAAAACAAAACAAAAAAGAATAAAAATGATGATACAGAATTTCAAAACAAAGTAATAGGAAATTACCACTACTTAATATATTGCATATTGTTATCTTCAAAGTAGTTTTTCAGATTACAAGATTTAGGCATGAAAAAAATGATCAAACAATGAAAGCACAAATTGTTCTTTTTGATGAACTAAGAGAGAATAGTAGTATATTTATGTATCTTGTATATATATACACACATATGTATATACATATATATAAATATATATACATATAATCTTTTTCCTTTTCTCCTTTCCTAATCCAGTTGTTCTTTTTTTTTGAACACTCTCCCTTTCATTTTCACAATATCTGTTGTACATTTTGGATTTTATTTACTCTTTTAGTTTTTTTATACTAGGGAGAGAATCTGGTATCTACACATGTGAGTTTGATTTATTTCACTTACGAGTATGGTCTCAACTTGCATATACTTACCTATAAAAGCTTCAAGTTTATCCTTCTTTATAGCTGAGTAATATTCCGTTATATAAAAATACCATATCTTTTTTATCCATTCCATGGCTGATAGGCATTTGGGTTGTTTCCAAGATTTAGCTATTACAAATTGTGCTGCTATAAACATGGGTGCACATATATTGCTGTGGCATTATGTTTTCAGTTCTTCTGGGAAAATACCCAGAAAGGAAATAGTTGGATTGAATGGGACCTCCAATCCTAGTTTTTTGAGGAATCTCTACACGGATTTCCACAATAGTTGTACCAGTCTATACTCCCACCAACAGTGGATAAGGGTTCCTTTTTCCCCACAGCCCTGCCAGCATTTGTTACTGGTTTATTTCTTGATGACAGCCATTCTTTCTGGAGTGAGATGGGGGACCATATTTTCCTATCTTCGCCAACATCAAAATAATCTGTCTTTAATCAATCTGACTGGTTAAAAACAGTGTGTGCGAGACAACAATTATGGTTAAAAACATTTATTAGATCTATAGAAGATCGTGTTTTGTAACCATTTAAGTTGTAACAGCAGATTTTTTTATGTGTAAGTATTGTCAAATAAAGGGACTGTTTCCAGGCACAGAATATGAATCATAAGTTAGGATGGACTTAAGTGTGATCATGACGATACATCAAATGTCTGCGGTCCTGGATCTCCAAATGCATGGTGAGAAATTAGAACAAATTGGATAAGCTATTGAAAGATGGACTCTGAGAAGATTGCTAGGAAAATACTTGGACTCCAGGCCTTAAAATACCCCATGGAGTCAGCACTCACTTTATTCATACAATCAGAGAGCTCCCTAGACAATGAAACTATAAAGGAAAAAGATTTTCCTGTAGCAGCTTATGCTCATTAGCATAACACAGGTTTAAGCACAGAATGGGCCAGGCCCTGGCAGCACTGCTACTTGGGAGGAGCCATCTTCACCTTTGTATCCATTAGTAAATACAAAATTCAGATTCTTGGTCAGGTTTCCCTAAACACTTTTCCAAGGTGTCTATGTTCAACTGATCGAGCTTTGTTTTGGTAACCTTTGGCCTGAAGTTGCTTATATGTTGTTTTTCACCTTGTTTCCAAGGGTGGGTGTTATGGCATGTATTTAAATGTCTTCCTCAAAGGCTCATGCAGTCACAGGAGAGGCTTTTTGAAGGTGGCTAGATCTAGGGTGTATGCTTTTGGGGTCAAGGATGCAATGCTAGGATTAAGGGTATGAGTGCTATCCACCCTAAGGGTGGGTAGCCTGGATAAAATGTAAGGGACAGAAAGAGGTTTGTTGCTTGCTTTCACTCTCTTCTGCCTGCCATGAACTGTTTTTCCTCTGAGATGCCCCTCTGCCATACCACTTTGCCTTGGAACCAACCAGCTATGAACTGAACTCTCTACAAACTGTAAGCCGAAAAAACATTTCCTTCTTTAACTTTGGATGTTGAGTATTTTGTCTCACTAATGGGAAGAACTAAGACACTGGAGACAGAAAGTAATCCCTGTTTTGAGGTGGAAGTAAACATTTATTTTTTAGTGTGACTTGTTTGGGACCACATTTTACAAAATGCTTTTTTCATTTATTCTTGTTTCTGGAAAGGGAAGTGCTATTAAAATTGTTTTAATTTGACTATAGGACACTACAGGATACTGTGGCTTATTTTGAAAGCTTGAGTTTAATTCAAATGTATGCCAGCACTTTTCAAAGTAAGGTAATATTCAGAGACAGATGATCAATGGCTTTGAGAAATTTCTGAAATATTCACTTTTGAAGATTCCTTATTAATAAGTACCTCTGACTTAAATCTAAAAGAAAACTCCACTCTTCTTTGTACACTTTCGTTATATCATTTTAACAAACTTAGTTATAAATAAAATACTTAAACTATCTGTGAAAAAAAGTGTGAGAAAGATTTTGGGTTTCTGAAAGAGTGAAATTCCTCTTTTCATGTTTATTTAATCACTGTTTCTTTTCTTTGTGTTGCATATTAGTATCTCTTGCCCATTTTTCATTGGGTTATAAATTAGCAACATAAATTATTTCATAAATTACATGTTTATAAATTAGTTTATCAGAAATATAAACTCACATATACTGTAAATGTTTATAGTGATCAGTTTTTTACATTTTAAAATTTTCTGATAGTTTATGTTGATACCAATGTGACAGTATTTACATAGTCAAATCTGTTGATTTCCTTTGTCTTATCTGACTTCAGTTATGCTTAAAAACTCCTTTCATACCCTCACCTGTAAAGCCCATTTTCTTCAAGGACATGTAAATCTTTAATCCATTTGAAACTTTTTCAATGAAAGGTACAAATTAATAATTTTCCTCCCAGTTTTGATATCATCTATTAATTTACCCTTTTTAAACATTGTTACTCATGAAAGAAACTTTCATTTGAGAGCCTGTGCAGAAGCCTGATGGCTCAGCATTAAGCCTCCCTGGTGTCTGCTGGTAACAACAGGATGTGGGACAGTCCTCAGCCTTTGGGCATGTCACAGTCCTGCAGGGGCTTCTCTGCTGGGTGGGAGACAAGTATAGCAGAGCCTGCCAGCAGGGGACATGTGGTGTGGTAGGCAGGAAAGGGAGAAGGAAGAAGGAAGATGCTTGCAGGCAGAGTACAGTTTGGTGGTGGCAGGGGGGAGGTGGTGAGAGACCAAGGCAAATGGAGCAGGAGAGGAGGAGGAAAGTGAGGCCTAGGAGAAGGCTATTCAGACCAAATGGAAGGGTCTCTATGTCCCAGAGTCTGATCCTGGTCTTCTACCTCTCAAGGCCTCTGTGGCTGTGGCATCATAGACTGATGATGGTTCATGGGATAGACCATGTCTTTACATTTGTGCTCTTTTTCAGGTGGAACCTTTTGCCAGCTTGTCTGAAGCTGTACGTACCTCGGTGCCTCGACTACTCATCAACCGGGACCTAGTGGGGACCTTTGCTTGGCGTCCTCGAAGCAGAGATGTGGTCCAGCTAGGGGATGTGGTTCATAGTGTGGAAAGGCTGGTGGAGCTTCTGGGCTGGACAGAAGAGTTGCAGGACCTTGTCCAGCAGGAAACTGGAAAGGTATAGGCCACAAAGCTCTGGGCTCTCTTCCACTCATAGTGAAGCCCTGTTGGCCAGAGCAGTAACTGCTGGTATTGCTGTTCATTTTATACCGAGCTCTGAGTTGGACTCACTGCCAGCACTGAGAAAGGAGCAAACTGATGCCACATTCTTGCTCCCAAGGTCTCACAGTAAATAGTAGCCAAGGAGAGATGGGCTCTAGGCAGTTCCTGTTACTCAACAGGCCCCTGCCTTTTGCTCCCTAAAATGAAGCAGTTGGACGGTTCCCTTCTGAGGCTCTGGACAGCTGAAATTCTCTGCACCATTAGGGTTGAAGCTTGAACCAGACAGTTTTGGGAAGTAGTCAGTGTGAGTCACTGTCTGTTACTACCCAGTGAGGAGAAAACCAGAGAGCCTTTTTTGTAGATTTCACATGTCCCGTAAGCAAAAATCACAGAAAATGCAGGTTTCTGTGAAAATCATGAACGTATAGGTTTAGCAATAAGGAGTAGTTTCTATAGGAGGTAGCATTTGCATCTGAAGCCATTTTATGGTTACAGACAGATAACACTGCCCAAAGATTTCATAAGAATATATCACAATTCATGTTCATGTCCCCAAGTCAGAGATCTCAAGAAATCCCAACCCTTTCCTGTCTCCAGCTGTGCCTGCTTCATGACCATGACCAGCATTCTCCTTTATCTCCACTGGCAAAAGTCCCCACCCTCCGATTACAGCCTGATTTTATACCCAGACTGAACCAATAGTGAATACAAGGTTAAGGATAGGAGACTTAGCATTAACTGTTTCTGCTTGTTAGACATTACTATCAGTGTTTTGGCTTTCTTTTCAAAGTCTGGTTCTTAGGGCTAAGATGTAAGTATCATTTTTCATCTCACTGTACAGGAATACAGACAAGAGAATGTTACATGTTACTGGCTTACTTTGTGATGGGAAGCAGAGAATCTAGACAAAGTATTACCCACTGAGGCAGATGTCCTCTGGCTAGATCACAGGGCAGCAGAGGTCTTGGTAGATCAGGTTGGTAGGCTTTTGAGGTTTCCTGGTTCTGACTTCTATTTATGTAGAAACAGTGTAGAGCCCTTAGGATTTCTGGAAGTAGCCCTATAGGATTTTACCTGTACTATTTCTTAGTGTCACAGAAATTTATGTAAAATGGTTGATTTCCTTTTTTTAAAGAGTTGCCATCCACGGGGCTACTTTTCTAAACAGTGAATATTTTTAAGCATGTAAGCAGTACATCCTGACTGGGTATTTAAAATCCCTTGGAATAAAGATTAGCCTTGTTCTGCCAGGCCTACTAGGATCCCTTAACTTGCTTGTTTGCAAGGAGAAAGGTTTCTGTTTCATGAAATATTTTTTCAGCTATTATGTTTGATCAAGGCCTGAGTTGTGCCAGCCAACTTATCACTTTCCTCTGTTCCAGCTGGATGGACAAGACAGATAGGAGAGTGATTACCCCATGTCCAGGAAACAGTTACACAGGCGATCTACATCCCATTTCTGAAAACAGCCTGGGCAGACTCAGAAGTCTTGGCCAAACTACAAATGCAGCCTGAGGTAGCATGGATGCCTAAGGCTGCATCAGTATGTCTGCTGGGGAAGACCTGTTTGTGCTTGGGGATACCTGGCCATGGTTGCCAAGGAGCTGGCTGTTGTTTGTGTGTCCAGCTCTTTACTCTGCTGATGCTCAGTGTAAAACATTTTGTTCTGAAGATTACCTTCTAGGACAACTGGAAACCTGGGCTGTCTGTAGGTCAGCTTGGCATATCTGTTATGAGACCTGGGCTTGGGCTGAGGTGATGCACTAGGGTCTTCTAGCATGTTGTTCTCTGCAGTTGGATTATTTTAGAGAAAGTCTTATCCTTCATTCTCACATGAAATAATTTTACTATCAAAAGTAGGTACCCACTTGTTTTTTTTGTCTTCTCAAATGGACAATAGGTGTTGATAGGCCTATGCAAAGTGGAACCTTCAAGTATGTGGGTTTCCCCTTCTGGTGCAGTCAGGACTGAGCACATCTGCCCTTGGATTCACCCTCAAGTTGGCCTTGCTGTCAGAGCACTCATCTCTTCTGCTGTCACATTTGGCCTTACCCTGTGATGTTCACGCCTGCCTCCTCCAGATATTCTTTTTAATTTTGAGACAGGGTCTCGTAATGTAGTTCAGGCTAGCCTTGAACTCACTACATAGCCCAGGCTGGCGTCAAACTCGCAGTGACCCTCTTGCCTCAGCCTCCTGAGTGGTGGGATTACAGGCATGTGCCACCATGACTGGCACTCCTCCAAATAGTCCGTTCAGCACTTTCCAGCTTGTCCCAATTCCCTCCTCATCCAGTACCTCTTCCTATAATGATACCAGTCAGTTCTATCCATATGGAGGGCATCACTCCCTGGAAAACCTAGCTGGCCCTGGCAGAACTCACACCTGTGTGCATGTCCTCTTCTTGGCATCATGTGGAAGCACCTGTCCCTAAGCAGTGCCTGCCCTGCACCAGAGCTAAGAGAGAAGGACTTAACCAACAGATGCCACAGAAACGAGTCTTGTGACCTTGTTCCTTACTGATACACGATAAAAGTGTTGAATTCTGAAAATTAGTTTCTATTTAATGTCTCTTTAGCTATTTTACATATACATTCACACAGTCTTGCTCAAAACTCTTCTTTATTCTAGGATGTTTCTATGACTCTTGGAAATCTCAAGATTTCATCATAGTCTCATGAGGGTCATATTCCTTCATATAAGTATTTAGTCTGAACCAGTGGGTAGGACTGACATTCTTCAATTGACATGGTCACAGCCAGTGAGAACATGGGTATGTGGACACGGTAACAGGTGGCTGAGGCAGGACCAAGGGAAATGTGGAAGGACGAGTAGCCCTGTTTAGTGGATATATAATAACAGCCTACCTTGGCACACAGTGTGTGGACTGCTAAAATTCTAGTGTATCCCTTCCCTTGTGAAATACAGTATGCCAGCCCCACGTGTTCTCCACTCACATCTCATCTGTAGAAAACAGAGCCAAGTTCCCAGAGCTACAGCATAACAAGACTATTGCAGCCCACAAAATAAGAAATAGGACTAGAGGCAAATCACAAACAGAACTTGGGGCAGAGAAAAAGGGACTCCAGCTGGAGAGGGGCTGGGCTTCCCAAGGCTGCCCCCCTAAGGATGTCTCTGGAAGCAGCACCAATTCTGAAGGTGGAGCTGAAGAACCACTATCCTCAGTCAGGGTCAGAATCCGGGTCTGAGGAGAGCTGTCCCTCCATGGTCTCACACATGGCATCTTGCAGGGATGTGAGGTGACCCTGGGGACTCATTCCCATGGGCTGGATGACTCGGTGCCTACAGGAGAAAGGTGCAATGGACCTAGTATACCAGGCAGGGGTCTTTTTCATCTCTGGCTACTGCTCAGGGAGCCTGGGTTCAACTTTGTGCTAATCAGGCCCAAGTCCTAACTGCTACCTAATGGCTTTGAGACATTAGGCCTTGTTTTCTTGGCCTCAGACTTCCTTGACTATAAAATGGATACAATGCTGATCTCCCAGCTCTTCTGGGGTATTTCTTTCAGGACAGGTGATTTCAAACACCAATGTCGCCCGTCCAGGATCTTAGCCCTTCTGTGACCCCTCCAGGGGCTTCTAAGGGATTTGGGTCTGTCCTCCCTTCTCCCAGCTGCAGGCTTTTCTTTGCCACACATACCTGGAGAGCTTGTCAAACATGTTCACCAGCTTCATGGCCTCATGCTCCTTCTGCTCTTCTGTCATGCCCTCCATAGGGTTGGGCGGCCTCTCTTCCACCCTGCCAGTCACCGGGTTGATGCTGTTTCCCAGGGTGGGGGGATGGGGAATGTGTTAGTGACTCCTGGACAAGAGGGGCTGGGGGGGGTGTCCCCATCTTCCTGCCCAGACCTGGACTGGCAAGGAGCTCATTCTCCTGGTAGAAGACAGGGGTGGAAGCTGCAGGGAGAAGCTCTTTCCGGAGCAGCCATTAGCGAGCTACTCTCTGATCCTCCCAGCAATCCAGCTATTCTAGACCCAAGTTCTTTAGGCTCAGAGATCAGAACACATGACTTTGGACCAAGTGCCTGTTCTGGAAGGTCTTATCCATTCCTCACCCTATCCCCCCCACCACAGGAGTGTGGCTGGCTAGTGAGCAGAAACTAGGGGCAGTAAGGGAAACCCAAGGGTAGGGAGGCACACACCTGGCCTTGGCTTCCTTGTACTCATCTGTGTCTGTGTCCTCATCCTCCGAGTACTGCCCCTCAGTCCGGCCCCCTGCCATGAGGCCCTTGGCAGCCAGAAGGCCAGCAGCATTCCCATAGCCTGTGTACTTGATGAACCGGGGCACTGGGGGCCAGGACATAAGTCAGTGTGTGAGCTGGTGGGCAGGGAAAGTTAGGCTCAGTCTCCCCCCACTCACCACTCTCAGAGCACAGGACAAAGAGGAACTCCGCTGCTACCCTCTTCACATCTGTGTCCAGGTGTGTCATGAGGCGTACCAGCTTATTCCGAAGTAGCTCTCCCACCTCAGGCCGAGTCCTTACATCCCGAAGGGGTGGCAGCACCTGGGGAGGCAGTGTCCCTCAGCCAGGGCTTGGAGCAGCCCAGCATCTGTGACTAGGCCCCACCCATATCCCCTAGGTGCTCTGGCTCCTGAGAAATACCTGGGCCTTCAGGAACTTCCTGGCTGGACGGTGCATGCGGGCACACTCAGTCAGCACGCTTAGCACAGGAGCCACACTCTCCTTCAGCCTATGGGTCTGCAGAAAAGCCTCCATCACTGCCCCAGCTTGAAGCAGTGATGAGGGCTGCATGCACCCCTCTCACTCCTGGCACAAAGACTTGTAAAGAAGCCTTCTGCAGCAAGTCAGTCAAGGGTCAGGAGCTGATAGTGGGTGTCTGTCAGTTTCCAAAGGGATGAAAACAGGACCTAACTCAGGAAGCTATTGGAAGATTTGTGACTTAGGCAAACATCTCAACTGCTTTCAGTATAATTACCTCAACTGTAAACTAAGAGTAAGAACAAGACATAAGCTCTCTCAAGATGTCAGCACACCACTAGCACACATATTGCCCTCAATCAATGAGGGCAAAAATAGAGAATTTCTACCCTGTGTCTCATAGACAGCAAGCAGAATTCCTGGCCCTGTCTAGCTACCTCTATTATCTCCCTGGAACACAACACAAGCAGCTATAGCAGTGGGGACAGGTGGGCACAACCAAGATGCCCAATGCCCGCTCCTTCTCTGCCTGGTTCATATTGTTAGCATCCTTTGCTTGACACCATGGATTCCTCAGCAATCTATTGAACCTCAATTTGTAGCTTTTGCTTGCGTAACATTTGCAAACTCAGGAAGGACTGGTAAGAACTCTGGCCATCCAGATGTTCTGTGATGTAGCCACAGAAGTCAAAGGGAAGCTCTGGTTAGAAGCTCCTGTAAGTTTCCTTAGGATGTCAAGGGACAGCTGATGCTTATTTACCGAGGGCTGTCATTACACAGGGGCTTCCCAGAACCACAAATGCTAAAAGGTAACAAGCACAAGTGAGACCTTAAGCATGTAGGGTGTCCACATACTTTTGAGGGGTGAAGGGTCCAGTGGTCTGGTTGCTACTTGGCTGGACCATAAAACAGCTGGAGGAGTCGCTCCAATCACACCACCAAGATGACCTGCACTTGCCAGTGTGGACAGTGCAGAAGCAGTGATCACAGCTGCCTACCTGATGTAAGCGCTTCTCTAGGAAGGCAAGCAGGACACTGATCACATCCATGTTCACTCCCATGAACTCCAAAGAGCCTTCGTGTAGATCCAGGGTGAGGAGGACATCCAAGCACTTGAGGGGCAAATTCCCTAGGAGATTCACAGTGTGGCTGGGGACAGATACACAGGGATGTTGATGGGGCTGATCCCTCAGCACAAGTGCAACCCCTGGTACCCTGCTTGGCCATACATGATGTGAGCCAGGGTCTGAGGGGCCTCAGAAAAGCACAAAGGACCACAGACAAGAGCAGGGACTGTCTCAGAGATACTCCCATTCAGGTGTGTGGTGGAGTCCCCTTGAGGAGCAGCACCATTCAAAGAAACCCTACTTGCCCCAAACTATCTAAGCTGAAGCACCAAATGATTTCTGGGAAACCACACCAGTCCAGGCACACGTCAGGGTTGAGGGACTACATTGCCCTGTGATACCACACCCACTACTCTGCCCCTAAATCCATAGCTCTTGTCTTTGCTATGTCCTGGAAGCACTTGAGGTTCTCTGGAAACACACCAATGTCAGGTTCCCCTGAAAAAGTCGAACTCTACAGTTGGGTCTGGGCTTTCCAGTGGTTCTTGTCTACAGCAAGAGTTAGGGACCATCATTTAGAACCGCCTCCCAGCATGACAGGCTCTGCTCTCACCCATGGAACTCCTCTGTGTGGTCTCCAGCAGCAGCAATCATCACACAATGCCGCAAAAGGGTCCCCAGATATTGGTAAAGGGCAGCATCTTCCTGATCAAAAGCAGAAAGGGTTTCTGTCGGAGCGCCATTCATCTGCACTACTGTGTTCCAGGACTGTGTGGCATTAACTAGTGCATTTCCTTGACTATATCTGGTAACCTTGACCAGCTTGAACAGTGCTGGGCTTAAGACAATCACTGTCATTTTTCCAAAAAGTCCATGAGTGCACTTCTAAGCATACTTTCCAGATTAAGACATTAGTGGATCCCTGTGGAATAAAGTTATATTGGGCCTTGGTCACACATGGCCTCAGAAGTGGAGAATATCCTATAGCTTCCTTGAGCACCCCAGAGTTTTCCTACTAGGCCCCCACCTCCCTCAGAAACCTTAAGATCTCTGCCTGGAACAGGTATCTGCTGGGATGTCCTATTGTTCTCCATGCCTGACACTCAGGAACCTAAAGGTATTGTGGAAGGCATGTCCATGAAGTGTCCCAGCTAAGGTAAGCAAGCCCCACCATAGGTTCAGTGCACAACTTACCTCCTCTACCTCCCTCTTGATAGAGTCAAAGGTGATGTTGAAGAGCACTTTGAGGATCTCCATGACTCGCTCAGTCTCTTGGGGAGGAAGGACGACAGGAGGGCCCTCTTCAGGGGTCACTCCCAGAGTCAGCTCCAGTGTGTCAGTCAACAAGTGCACACCACGCAGCTCCTGAAACAGCTGCTGGCGCACATCAGTGCGTAGTGCAGTTAGCAGGAAGAGGAGCCGCAGGTCAAAGAACTGCACCTCATGGGGGAAGCTCCTCTTGCTATAGAGCCCCACACGCTCTGTAAGCTTCACCACCAGGTGGGCCTCAGCAGCAAGTGCCTGTGCCACAGGACTGCTGAGGACAAGATTGCACAAGCACTTGAGGGACTCAAGCACAACATCCATGTCAGGGGCCTCTGGGAGGGACCCCTCAGAGGCAGATATGTCAGCATAAGAGGCTAGTGCGTGTAGGCTCTGGCGGCTTGTGAATGGAACCAGGCAGCTAGGGTCCCGGGACAGGATTCTGACAGTCTGCAGCCAGGTGACACGGTGTGAAAGTGGCAAGCCCTGCTCCAGGACAGACACCAGCAGCTTTGCGAGTCTCTGTGGGCGGAGAGAAAAATGGCTCCACCTGGCCCTCTCTGGGGCAGCCGTCCCCACCCCATTACCTCTGGGGCTAGCACCCACCTTTCTATCTTCCTGCTGGGCATCGTCAAAAGTGAAGCTCTCCGAGTGCTGCAGAGACACAATGGACTCAGGTCCTCCTTAGGCAGGTAGGGCCTGTGCTCTTTGAGGGGTGCAGGTGGGGCAGCCTGTTGCCTTTGAACAGGTGTCAGGGTGTGTGGTGGCTACCCACACTGCTGTCTACCGAAGGGAAGCATCCGGGTCTTTCGTCCCAGCCACGGATCTTGGACCAGGCATTCTCACGCCTGCTTGGAGCCCGCACCACACTCACTCCCCGCCGACCGTGCACCCACACGCTGCCCCCTCCTTCCCACGCGCGTCCCTGGGTGCCAGGTTCCGCTCACCTCCTGGTTGTAAGTCCTCAGAGCTTCCGTAATCACATCTTCTTCTCCAGTCTCCACTGCATCCGCAACCGCCCGGGGCTCCATTGTCCCGGGACCTGGCGCCGCGAAGTCTAGCCCGCAAAAATCTAGGTTAGCCCGCCAGCCCCGCCCTGGCCCGGCAGCCCAGCGTCGGCGCGCGGTGGAAGCCGGGACCGGGCCGCACTGGGCGGGGACTCGGGCTACGCTGTTGCTTAAGGTGGCGCAACCGAGAGGGACTGGCCAGGGTAGGTTGCCAAAGTAGGCTGTCTGTGATGGGTGAACCTCACGGTGCGCGTCGCCCAGGAACCGAGCAGCGGACCCCCGTGTGTCATAGCAGGAGAGACTCTCGCCCGATACCCAGTACAACTAGTAGGGTAACTGTGTGCGGAAAGCTCGCTGCGTGGGAGATGCTGGGAAGGCGAGCCAACATGACCCCCCGGCCCCTGCCTTTGTGGAGGTCACGGGAGAAACGATACGATCTGTGGTGCGCAAAATGCTTCAAGAGATGAATGCGGGGTGCAAGGAGACACCTTGCCGGCCTGGTCCCGGCGCCCTCGGGAGAGAGCTGACAAACGTGTCCGCTACAGAGTGTGTGCTGAAGATTGCAGGACAAGCTGGGCGGCGATGACTGTACCTGCAGCTTGCCCACTCGCTACCGCGAGCGCCCAGTTCAAGGCTCTTTCGGTTCCACGTGTCCTCATTTCCTTTTTCTGTAATTCTTCACATCTCCATTATACGCAACATCCTGAGCGTCCATCTCCGCCTTCCAGAGGCGGTTTTCTGGCCCAGGTCACGGCAGTTCAGGCCCGCTCAGATCCTCTCGCGAGAGCCCAGAGACCTTCCCGTCACGCCCTACCCCCTTACCGGAAGGACCTGACTGACAGTCACATCCGGGCACTAATACCGACCAAACATCCTGCTAAATCGAGAGCAGAAGCTCACTCCTCCTTTGACCACGGGCGGCGAAAACGCATCACTTCCGTTCCCACAGTGCCACCGTCCTTCGGCCGGAAGTCGAACGCGGCTGGAAGAAGGGGCCCTGGAGAGGCGGGGCCGGAAGTCTTCGGGCTTCCGTGCCACGTCTGCGGTGCTTATGGCGTTGTTAGTGAGTAGTGGCCGGCACTGACTGACTAGGATGGCCGACTGGACCCGGGGTGAGCGCCCGAGAGCTGGGCCGAGCTACCCCCCGCCTCCTTCACTGGAGGTCCCTGTGTGGGGGCGGACCGGTCTTCCGGGTCCAGGTGACCGGACTACGCTGAGACTGAAGTCGGGAGGGCGGCAGGTGGTTTGCCTGGGGTTGGTGAGCTGGGTGGAGCCTCGGGGCCCTGGCCCGACACCACTCGGGTGAGGGTGCAGCGGGCAGGGTTCCAAGCAGGCGTCCACTGAGTTGGGGCCTGGGCGTTTTGGGTTTTGTTGTGTGAAAGAAGTGAACTGGCGTGGGTTGGTTGGCCGGACGCCGGCACCCATCCTTCCGGTTGTGAACATGCCAGTGGTTCCTACGGCTGCATTTCTTACCCTGGTCACACTGCCGGTTCTTAATGGGCGTCGGGCTAGCACGGATTTGCACTGTATTTGGGAGGGGCGATTTTCACCACGTGATTTGCTTGGGAATGTCACCGCACCTGGTCCGTCCCTGTCAGGTTCCCGCAGGCACCGTGGGTATCACAGGAGACCAAGCCCAGCGCTCATTATGGGCGGTTGGGGAGCCTTACTCACTTCTTTTGTAGTAAAGGGGCTTCCTGCCATCTTCCTGGATGCTCTTTCTTATGCCTCTACCAGTGTTTACTCTTTTTCTTAGAGAACAGTGCCTTAGCCACAGATGATAATGTCCTTGGAGGCAAGTGCATCTCCCCAGTATTTCTAGGGTTAGTCCATATTCTGGCACAGCATCAGGAGAGGCTGTTCGGAGTGAGCCTGTGGGTGCCCCTTCCCACCTCCGCCTGGGTCTACATGAAGGACCTCTATTTACATGACATTGCTACATTCCTGCCCAACATGTTCATGTTCCACCTGCTGGGAAGTCTGACTGGGCCAGCCTTGATTGGAGTGAGTGGGGTTGAGGTTTCACTCATGGGCAGATGCAACTTCTTAACCTGTCTGTGTTTGCATAGCTCAGAGCTCTGATGCTGTGGAGGAGATTCTAGATCTGGAGAACAAGCGGATGACTGACAGCCTGGCCTCCAAGGTTACCAGGCTTAAATCGGTCAGTGGCGGCTCCTTTCCCGCCTTTCACCTCCACCTCAGGGGGCTAAGAGGGTGGGGAGAAGACCCTGAGGGATTTTAGTCAGCTTAGACAGTTTTCATTCTTTGCTGGTGGCATGGTGTACCACAAGGTTATGGACAATGGCTGGTCAGAGGGGAGAATGAGTGCTGTATTATTTGTTTTCCTTAACCCGACTTTGTTCTGTATCCTCACCAGCTGGCCCTGGACATCGACAGAGATGCAGAAGCCCAGAACCGGTACCTGGACAACATGGTAAGGGTCTGTAGGGTGCAAGAGCTACCATCAGGTCCACCCCATGCTCCTGGCTCTGCAATCTGTGCTCCAGTGATTGGGCTGGGGGGAGTAGTTGAGATGGTGCGCTTTGTGATCTTGCTGCCCCCTGCCTCAGGACTCAGATTTCACAAGTGTGACTGGCTTGCTCACGGGGAGTGTGAAGCGGTTCTCCATGATGGCACGGTCTGGACGAGACAACCGGAAGCTTTTGTGTGGCATGGCTGTGGGCCTGCTCGTGGCCTTCTTCATCCTTTCCTACCTCTTGTCAAGGGCAAGGACGTGAACCAGTGGGAGCCAAAGGTACCAGGGTCTTCCCCACCTGGTATCCTGACTTCCTAAGGACTCACCTGCAAAATACTACTTTGAAATCACCACCATGGGTCAGCAATCTTCTTCCTGTGTGGTATGGCCTCAGACCTGATGAGCTCATCAAATTGGCTAGTCCCATGTGGAAGGGTATTTTCCCTTGAAAGAGGCAAGACCCAGCCCCCACCTCCACTATTAGAGACATTGGTCAGGCTGGAGCCACAGTGCACCAGGACCAGCCAGGTCTTGAGTATGACCAGCTGTGAATCTTGAATGTACTCATGTGGCCAGCAGCCCTTCTCCCAGTCCTCAGGGGTCTGAAGTTTTAAGACCGTTTCTTCTATCTGTGCCTGGGTGAGGACATGTCTGTGATCTGACCGAGGAGCTGGGACTGCCATAGGAAGGGACAGTGACTGTAAGAACACCTTCATCTGTAGGTGTTCAGCTTGGATGTGACAGTTATTCCTGGCCAAGACTGCTGAGCTGGGGTGGTCTGATATGGGCCAAATATTCCTGTGGGAAGGTCTTCCAGTCCCTGGATGAAGCCAGACCCCTAGGAAGGGTACGGGCTGTTAACGAAGGTATGGACCACAGCCTTGGCTGGATACACAGGGCTGGTTCAGGAACAGAAATGAATGGCCTGGGGATTCAGAACCTCTCCGGTGCAATCGATATACTCCAGGAGAGTTAGTCTGGCCTTTCAAAGTTGGGTAGAGTGTTGGGGAAGTTTTCCCTCAGAGGGCTTTCATGGAGCTGAAGACTGCCTGGAGAGGCCACTATGCCACTTATAGCAGAACTTTTTCCCCGCTACCACACCCTTGCCTGCCTCCCGTAGCTAGTCTCCCCTTGCAGTGGGGGTGCTCTGAGTTACCTTCCTATCTTCTGCACACTGCCCTCCCTATTTATCTCTCCCTAGCTCTCCATCCTTACTTAACCTGTTCTACCTTCATGTAAAATGAACTGTGAAGCTGGCAGGGCCAGCAATTTCTGAGAGACTAGTAAGTACTTTTGTCTTCACATAAAGAATCTTTAAGGAATGAACTATGCAGTTTTGTGCCCCTTTTTCTCCATATCCCAATCTGCCTTCCAGCCACTTCCACCCTTTCCAGCACTATTAACTCACTGGCTGCCTACCCATATTGCCACACCACGAGGTTTGTCCAGCTAGAATTCTTCCTGTGAGTTCTAGGTTGACTGATCAGTCACAGCCTGCCTTCTCATCACCATGGCCCCACCCTGCTCCCTCTGCAGGCCCAACTACCCACCTGTCCTCTTCCTCTATGCAGCATGCCTGCCTTTCCACACATATGCTCACACAGCCCCCTCTTTTCATCTCCTCGCCCTTCCATTCAGTTTGGCTGAGCCCATGCTTCACCTGGGAGAGGAAGATTCTCCTTTTTGTTTTGACTTCTTCCCCTTCTAGTGTATGCTCCTTTCTCCCCTTTTCTGTGGCTGTGCTGTTTCCTTGACAACCCCTCCTCCTGGTAGGCTGGTTTTGCTTGTACCCCCTCCTGGTCTTCCCTTTTCAGGCCCTGGCAGCCTGACCTGCTTACTCTTTTGCTGTCACCAAATGGGATTGCTGCCTGTGTTATGTCCCTGTCTGGTCACTGCAGACAGTAGAAGGTACAGTCACATTCAAGCTCTGCATCACTCATCTTCCTGGGCCACACACTGCTTCTCCTTCCTCTGAACATACTATGGCCAAGTTATGGAACAAACCCAGATCCCAGAACTGTGGTCACTGCCTGCTCATCTTGCTGGTGCAGAGTAGAAAGGACTTGCATTATGGGGTGACGTTCCCCTGAAGAACTTTTGCCACCTTTGTGCGACCTTGGTTAGTTTATTTTTTCCTCAGGACTCTGTCTCCATGGTAGTTTGCAGCCCTTCTGGCTGTCTTTGGTCTGTGTGTTGTCATTCCTTCACAGTTCACTTTTTTGTTCCTCCTTGTGGCTCTGAATCCTGTGAAGGGGGATGGCACCTCTGCTACCACTGGGTCAAACCAGCTTCGTGAGAGCCCCTAATCCTGGTGCTCCAGCTTGGCCTTGTGCACCTGACACCTGGCCCACTGGGTAATTGGAGTTTGCCAACCTGGTCTCCAAAACTAATAAAGCAGAAAAAGACTCTGTGAGGATCATAAGGATGCGCTGCCAGACTGTGTCTCACAGGAACATCTCAGCAATAAAATGTGGAATAAACAGCTTTGTGAAGAAGGTGTCATGTATTTTCTGTCTTCTTTTCGAAGGATTTGAGAGAGATGGTTTTTACTCAATTTAGGTTGTGTAGAGCCTCTCCCTTCCCCATCTTCTCCCTGGATCCCTCGTTCCCCCTTGGTGTCCCCTTGGCTCAACCTTGGGCAGGATAGCCATAGGCCACCACTTTCTGTTGTGCAACCCTTCTCTGAGTTCCTACTACCGTGGCATGACAGCATCACTTCTTTTTTTTTTTTTTTTTTGCGGCACCGGGGATTGAACTCACAACCTTGCGCTTGCCAGGCAGGCGCTTAGACCGCTGAGCTAGATCCCCGGCCCTGACAGCATCACTTCTTAGGGGTGAATGAGTAAGTGTGATGATCCTGAAACTGGTCACAGAATTGGTCACAGCAGAAGAGTCAGCACCTCTGCTGTGCTGGTGTAGGTTTTGTCCTGGTGTGCAGGATAGGCTGCCTGCCCAGCATGGGCCTCTCCTGGGCCAACGGAAGTCCAGATTCTCCTTTTCAAGGCCTGGCTGTGGGCCTGAGGAACCTGTTTAGATCCCATAGACCTGAGATTGGCCAGTGTGTCTGGCCACATCCTGTATTAGCTCTTGGTAGGTAACAGATTTCCCTGAGACTATAGAGTCACTCAACATCACTGTTACTGCACCAGAATTTGAGGCAGCCCAGTGGGCATGACTGGCTCTGATTACCATGGTGAGGCCTCAGTTGCAGAGGGTCTTGGGCTGTCACTGAAGGCCATTCACATGTATCGAGCTTCCTTACACTGAGGTGCATGGAGGGCATCAGGCAATTGCACTTCTGTACCCCATTATCCAGGGTAGTCCAGATTCAGGAGGAGGGATGTGGACCCTAGTTCTCCAAGGGACCATAGGTGTGAGGCAGGGCTTTGAGGTCTCCCTTTGAGACCTGGAAGCCAGGCATGAGACCCCACCTGGACATGCACTGAAAGCTGTGGATGAGCTTGGTTCTTCCCCAAGACAAATCTTTGTAATTGACTTTTTTTTTTTGGTACCAGGGTTGGAACTCACAACCTCGCGCTTACCAGGCAAGCACTTGAGCCACTGAGCTAAATCCTCCAGCCCAAATCTTTGTAATTGAAATCCATGGTTTATTAAGTAATCTGGGCACAACAGGAAGCAATATTATTAGCAATTGGGAAGATAGCATAGGAAAAAAATAACCTTAAAAAAGGAAACTTGTTACAACTATCCAACAAGCATTCTCTGTCCTGCAAGGTCCCCTTGCTGTGGTTCTGCTCAGAAGGAGGCATCAACCTGCATCTGCCCTGGGAATCTTATAGGCATGAGATGGATCCAGGCTGCAGGATGTGGGGCTGGGGCTATTCCACGTCAACAACCAAGGGTGTCATGTAGTCAGAGTGCTTGATGCCGAAGGTGACAATGGGGGCACAGGGCTTGTGCAGGGTCACCTGGGAGAGGAAAAGCTGTGAGGAGGGCGCTCTTGGCAATGGCTTGGGCTTGGATGCTGTTCCCCTGAACCAGCACTCAGTAGAGTGACTGTCATGGGGTTGGGACCTAGAGCCTGCTGTCAGGTGTAAAGAATGGTTCTGGTTCTCTGTCTAAAGGGTTGCTCCTGGGGCAAGTGCACCATCTTGAGGTCCCTGCAGGATACACCCCTTCCCCTCCTGCCCCCTTGAGGTATGTCCCTGAGTCCCCAAACCCCTCTGGTCTGCTGTTCCCAGACCTTCTCAGGGCTGTGGGCTCCTGGTCCTGGCTTGAGGGTCTTGTCCCCTGGAGGCTCCACCCGGGCAGCCATGGTGTACTGTGGAGCCTTGAACTTGGTCACCTGCACGTCTGTCTGGCGGTATGCTGCAGGACCTGGGGTCTGGGAGGAGAAGATGGCACAGACAGGTTTACTTTGCCATGGCATGGGATCCCAGAGGGCCAAGGGCAGGGACAGTTCCAGATTCTGAGTCCCCAGGGGAAGCTCTGAAATGGCTATGTCACCTATGGGGCACCTTGGGGAGGGGTTTCCCCTGCCATTGCAGCCTTACTGTGGCAATGACACTTCCAGAATGTGCCAATCCTGTGAGCGTGTGTATGAGGCCCCTTCTTAGTTAGGACACTGTCTTCTTGGCTTGAGGGCTGTGTCCTGGGCCTGGCAGTAAACCAGAGCACTGCATACTGATGCTGCCTTGTGTCCCAGGGCCTTTACACTGACTGTTAACTGAGCAGGAACCTTCCTTCCCCAGACGTCCCAGGGCTTAGTTTTTCTTCTTCCCCTCTGTGTCCTGAAGCATCTAAAGTGTTTTGTGCCCTCTAGGTAGGCTCTATATACCCCTCTGCTTGTCCTCAGTTGTGGCACTGTCTCCCTTGCTGGTGTCCTGGCTGTACCACCCTAGGCACTCAGAGGACACAGGTCACAAGGTGCCTCAGCAGTGGTGGGCTGGGGGTCCTGGGTTTTAGGGGCTGTGCCCTGTCTGAGGCTGGGTGACCCTTGCCTTGTGCAGGTCGTCACTGAAGCTGCCCCTCTTGCTGCGGCCCTTGATGGAGAAGGAGGGCTGGGAGGCCTTACCCACAGTGTGTGGTCCCATCACCACCGGTAGCATGTATGCAGCGGGGCCTGCAGGGTAGACAGGAGCTTCAGGCCAGAGCTTGGTGAAGTTCCACTTGCCATCTAGCTGTTCCTCATTTACCCCTGGGGGACCCAAACACCAGTTGTCCAGGTGACTGTGGGCTGCTGCAGACCTGGAGTGCTGTCTACACGGAAGGTCTTGGTCCGGGCAGAGATGGAGTGGCTAGGTGCTGAGTCAAACACATGCTTGGTAGATTTCTCTGGAAAGTAGTCACCTGTGGCAGAGAGAAAGGGTGTAAGAATGAGGGTATAGCCCACCCCCTCCCCAGAAGAATATCCCTACCTTCCAGACACAAGGCTCCAGGCCCCAACACAGGTAGTGAATGAGTGGGTTTGGCCAGGAGTGTCCAGGATGGAAACCTGGCTTTGAGGCTGGGGAACAGAAGCTGTTTTGGAGCAGGCAGTGTGGGTTAAGGTCTGATGGTGCCCTGAGAGTAGAAAGAGGGGACAGGATAGACAAAGTATACCCTACATTGACATAGTAGGACACACAGTGGCCTCCCAGTAGGGACAATGGGGATGATATGGGGACAGTCCATTTTCCCTGGGCTGGGAGCATGAGGGCTCTCACCCGGGCCAGGGGTCCGCATCGTCTTGGTGTGGTAGCGCCCCAGGATGGAGTAGGCAGGGCCAAGGTCCTTGCCGGTCCTTAATATCTTGGGGTTCACACTATAGCGGGGTCCTGGGGAGCAGTTCTCTGCCAGAAGCATGGGGGCCCCACGGAAGCTATAGGCTGGAGCACGCAACTTGGTGGGCGTGTGCTTCACAAAGCCTGTGGACATGGTGGCTCTGAGCAGCCTGGAACCAGATGCCACTTTTCCCCAACTGGCAATCTGGGATGGAGCTTTTGGGGTACCAACACAGATGTATCCCAGATCACCCAGCCCCATCCCAGGCCACCCAGACCCACCCCAGGCTGGCATTCTCACTCCCCTGCCAGTCCCCCAGACCCTTATCTCTGACCTGTGGTGGGTGGAATCAGGTACTTAGGGCCAGGGCTGCTGTAGAGGGCCATGATGGGTCCCCGGGGCCTATGGGGCCTCCAGGTGCCCACCCACACTTCTTCCGTCATGGCTGGTTCTGTCTGTGGACAAGAAAGTTACCACTCTAGAAGTCTTGGTTTGTCTCGTCCCTGCCCCCACAGCCCTGTATTGGACTTGCTTATTGTTGGTGGGGCAGAGGCACAGTCTGCAGCCTCCACAGGATCTCAAGTAGTTAGGGACAGTAGGAACTTTCTGCTTGGTGAGGTGTGCTCAGCCCTCTCCAGCTCCAAGATGATGGATGCCAGTACTCTTCTGTGGTTACTCTGGCTAGTGACTGACCACCCTTTCAGTTTTCAAGGGGCCTGGCAGGCTCCTCCTACTTGAAAAACCTTGCTCATCCCTTGGTAAGGGTCTCCCGGGGTAGAGCTGTTCTGTGGCTGCGTAGGGGGCTCAGGGCCTTACCTCTTTGGAGTGGGGCAGCTCAGAGTGGCCTGCTACCCAGACTCCTTGAAGGTGGTCCTCTTCCCCGGGTCTCAGTACCAGGCAGTTCCCGAGAAAAGAACACAGAGAGAAAGGACTCCCTTCTCCCTGGGGCTTTGAGAATTAGGGAGGGGTCCCTGAGCTCTAGAATGTGGCTTTGTGGGATGTGGGAGTTCTAGATTACAGCAAGTATGATGGAGACAATGGCTCCGCTTGGGCACTTACTAGGCCCCACCCTTCCCAGGGACCCACCTAGACAGAGACACCACTTTCTCCAGGGACCCGAACTCTCACCTGGGTCCCCCACCTTCTCCAGGGACCCTCACCTTCCCCACCAACTCACCTCTCACCAGATCCTGATGTTCTTTAGGGTGTCTTGGACAAGAGAGGTGTATAGGGAGGAACAGGGCCCCAAGCCCAGGGTGCCCCAGGAGTGTGGTGATCAGTCAGCCCTGTCCTATCAGAATCCCTGAGCTGGGGAAACTGAGGCAGAGGGAAGCTCTGACTGTTAGGGATCCTGGGTTTGGAGTCAGATTGGGATCTACATTGTGTTGAGCAGGAGCCAGGGTGGGGAGGCTGTTCCTGCTAACCTTCCTTAGATGCATCTGGCCCACTCTACCATGTCCCTTGGGTGCTTTCTTCTTCACATTATCAGGGCCCTCTTGGGTTCAGACTCCACTTGAGGCCTCTCTCCATGGGTGACTTTGGAGAAAGATTCTTCTCAAAACCCCTGATGCTCATGTATCTGCTGCCTATGCTGTTACATGTTTCCCATGCACAGCTGTGTTCCCGAGTTTCCCACTAGCTTTCAGACTTAGCATTCCAGCATGGATTGCATGGGGGGTGTCCTTCCCCACCCAGCCCTGGACACTTCTTTCTGCTCCTCCTGGTCCTGCCACCCAGACCTCTGCCCTAATGCCTCCCTGGCTCTGTGCTCCATCCTGTCAGGTCTCTGAACTAGACCCCTGCCCAACTAGGAGACAAAAAACTCTCCTAAACGGATCTTTTATTCACACCTGGGGGAGCATGATGTTCAATAGGAGGCCAGCAGCTGTCCCTACACAGCTCAACCTGCAAAGAACTGGTTCCACGAAAAAACCACAAGAGACAAGCTGTACCTGCCAGCATCCCCTGTACCCAGCACTGCCCTATCACCTAACCTTAGACTCCTTACTCAGAGACCCAAAATTTTGCACCCGCCTCAGCAATGCCTATCTCTGCTACCGAAACTCCCCTATAAAAACATACTTGCTCAGGGCCAACGGCCTTTTCGCCCTTGGCCTGACTGCACCTGGTGTGAAATAAAGTTATTGCTGTTTGCTTCAGCCTTGCCTGCCTCAGTGGGCTCGGTCGTGTCCCAGTTTAGCCTAACACCTGGTGCCTCGTGTGAAGAGCCGTTGAGGTCCCCTTTTCAAGGGTTCAATCTCCCCATCCTGGACCTTGATCAGGGCACACTGAGACCACTATTGACATTGGACCTCTGGCTACCCCCTGCCTTGACTTGCTGCTGGTTTTGATCCTCCCTTCAGGTCAGGTAAGTGACATTTTGTCTTCTCCTCTATTGCTCCTTGCATCCCTTCTCCACCCTTGCTGATCCTCAAGACCCAGTCAGAACTGTGCTGCAGGAAAACCCACACCAGGTCACGCTCACCCCCTGCTGGGAGTCAGGCTCCCTGACGGCCACCCAATCTTGGAGATGTCTGGTTTGGTCACCTCATCTACTGTCCTTGCCCTCAAGAAACTGACAGTAGGCATCCCCTCTTTTTCTTGAGTCACCCTCATTAGACTGTGGTCTTAAGTCATCATAGGTAACTTGCCTCCTATTCCTGTCACCTCCCCACTGACTTGCATTCTGAAAGCCCTCAAACGTCTCTGTCTCACTCCTGACCTGAAGCCAAAATGCCTAATTTACTTGCCTCCACCATACGAAACCCAAAACCTAAACCAAATACCAATGGTAAGTCCAAAGGGGCAAAAAGGGGAACTACCTCCCCTAGGACTCTGCTTCAAGTATCAACAGGCCACTGGGCCAACAAGTGCCCTAACCCCAGATCCCCCTCCATGCCATGGCCCATATGGCCCTCACTGGAAGTCAGACTGTCCCTCAGCAGCCAGGCTTGCTGTGAGAGACCCTTCCCAGGGCACCCCACCAGACATTCCTGTCCTCTCTGATTTGATTGGGTGGTCCTCAGATGACTGACATGCCCTGAAGGTCTCAGAAGCCCCCTGGACCATCACAACTGTGGAATCTCAGGTAACTCTTATGGTGGAAGGTAAGACTGTTTCATTCTTAACTGCTATGTGGGCAGCCCATTCCACCCTGTGCTCTTTCTCAGGACAGCTGTTTTTAGCTGATTTCTCTGTTGTGGGAATTGGGCACCATATCCAGTCCCCCAAAGACACCCCCTCCTCCTTTGCCAATTACAAAACCACATATTTTCTCATGCTTTCCTATTCATTATAACCTGCCCTGTTCCACTTCTCAGAAGAGACATTCTAGTAAAACTGTCTGCTACTCTAACCTGGCACCACCTCATGCCTCATGGCTCTTCTCTCTCCCTCTCCCCTTCTCCCCTTGGCCCTGACCTCCCTCTCCCAGTCACTTATACTTTCCTTAAACCCACGTGTCTAGGATATTTCTAGCTCTTCTATAGCCACACACCAAACTCCTCCCCTCATTCCCCTAAAAGACAATTACCTGTACCTCACTCAGCGCCTATACCCACTACCCGACTTGGCTCTCAGAAGACTTACACCTATTATCAATGGACTGCCTCCACAGCCACAACCTTCTCATACTCATCAACTCCCCTTTCAACACTCCCATCCTTGCTGTCAAAAAGTCAGACTAATCATACTGTTTGATTAAAGGTGTCCGAGCTATCAATCAAATTGTACTCTTGATTCATCCTATGGTCCCCAATCCCTACACCTTCCTAGCCTCCATAACCTCCTCCACCACCCACTACACTGTCTTGGACCTCAAAGATGCTTTCCTCACCATTCCCTTACACCCCAAATCACAACCATGCTTTGCCTTTACGTGGACTGACCCAGACACCCACCAATCCCAGCAACTCACTTGGACAGTTCTACCCTCAGGCTTCTGTGACAGCCCTCACTACTTCAGCCAGGCCCTCACTGATGACCTCTCTTTCCACCCCACCACTTCCTTCCTCCTCCAATATGTTGATGACCGAGTCTCTCCCTCCAAAGCCCAAATCTGTAAGACCTCAGTCCTTTATCTAGGCATCCTTCTACAACACCCCCCCCAAACTCCTACCTCTAAATGCATACGTTGTATCACCCAAATCCAAATGCCCACTATAGTTAACAGCTCCTTTCCTTCCTGGAAATTATAGGCTACTTCTACCTTCCAGGCTTCTCTATACTTGCCAAACCCTTCTATGAACTCACCCACGACAACCTCTCAGGTCACCTAGACCAAAAGTCTTTCCCTGATGGGTCCTTTCAGAAATTAAAACAGGCCTTACCCTTAACCACTGCTCTATCTATTCCAGACCCCACTCACCCCTTCTCCTTACACACAACAGAACAGAAGGGATGTGCCACAGCAGTTCTGAGTCACGGTCTAACACCCTGCCCTGTCACCTTCCTCTCCTGACCACAGGACCCCACCATCAGAGGATAACCCTCCTGCTTAAAGGCAGCAGTGGCTGCTGCACTCATGCTCTTGGAAGCCCTAAAAAAATCATCCTCCATGCACTGATAAGATAGCTTTATACTCCCCTCATGACTTCCAAGCTTTCCTCACCTCCTCACAACTCCCCCACCTACTGTCAATCCCATGACTCATACAACTCTATGCCTTCTTCCTTGAGATCCCCGCAATTACCTTAGCCCCAGGCCCTGCCTTCAACCCAGCAGACCCCTTAATTTTACTACAAACAGTAGATAACAACTCAAGACCCTCCTGGGAATATGACTGCCTCTCCCTCCTACAATTACATACCAAGATTCCCCCCACATTTCAGACCTTCCTATACCTAAGCCACAGCACACTTCACTCAGAGACAGCAGCTCCTATGAGACCTCCACCTCAGCTACAAAAGTAGGATACATAATAGTTACCACTGACACAATAATCAAAGCTCAAGTTCCCCCAAATACCACCTCATAACAACCTAAACTCATAGGGCTCTCTGGTAAAGGAAACATTTACACAGACTCAGAGTGTGCTTTCCATATCCTCCACAACCATGCACCAATCTGGGCAGAAAGGGGATTTCTTGCCATTAGGGAATCCTCTACCATCAATTCCAACTTGATAAAGACACTCCTAAGGGTGGTGCTCCTGCCCACTCAGGCAGGGGTCATTCACTGCAAGGGACATCAAAAACTCTCAGACCCCACGACAGGAGAGAACTCCTTTGCAGACCAGACAGCAAAGAGGGCTGCTGCCTCTATCAAGACTTCACCCACCCCTCAGGGCCAATATCTCTCTTTGGCAGGCATCACCCCCAGTTATTCCACGGGACAGTTACAATGCCAGTCACTGCCCACTTCTGAAGGATAGTTCCTTGACCAAGGAAGGTGTCTCCTCCCCACCTCCCAAATTCACCAGATTCTTTCTTCCTTCCATGACAGCTTTCATAGAGGCTACAAACCCTTCATCTCAGCCCTGTCCTGGAGGCCAACTCTCAGACAGATCACTGTTCAGTCTGCCATTTAGCCTCCCCACAAGGATCCCACCATTCTCCTCCTTACCCCACTCACCAAGCCCAAGGATTCACTCTGGTCCAAGACTGGCAAATCAACAGCAAATCAACTTCACATGCCAAAAATTAAAAAAAAAATTTAGATATCTCCTAGTCTGGATAGACACTTTACCTTGGAATGGGGAGGAGACATTTTCCAAACTAGGTGGATGTCCTGGCTGCTCCCCATTCTTGGGCCCCTGGTCTCAATCTTCTTACTCTTGTTTTTTGGGCCTTGCCTAATGAGATTGATAACAGATTTCATACAGGGACGAGTCCGATCCATGACAGTCAGACAACTTCTGATGACTTGCTATAGCACTGTTCCACAAGAACCCTACACTGATCCATGCGGAGACCTTGCCCACCACAGCAGCCAGCACAGCCTCCAGTCCAGCCAGCACCCCTATCCATTTTTTTCTTTTAGGTTTCCCACACAGCCCTCAATCATGCTTGAAGAAGCCTCGAGAAACTACCCCTACCCCCACTCTCTTTATAACAAAACAGACAGGAATGTCAGGTCTCTGAACTAGACCCCCACCCAACTAGGAAAGAAAAAACTCCCCCAAACAGATCTTTTATTCACACCTGGGAAAGCATAGCGTTCAACACGAAGCCAGCAGCAGTCCCCACACAGCT
>RJWT010005903.1:0-30111 GCA_004365215.1 Cuniculus paca | reverse complement strand
TTTATGCACTTTTGCACAGCAATCCAAACCCAATATGCAGCACATTCTTTAGAGTTGTATGAGTCCTAGTGTGGCTTATAAAATGGCATGGCCCTGAAACAAAAGAGAACTTTTGATATGGGAAGTGATACATCAAAAAACTCACTGCAAGCATATTTAACAAAAAAACTACTGATGAATTATTGTATGAAGAAAAACAAGATGAGCTTGCTTCATCTCTGTCACCATTTAACATTATTCTGATACCCTTTGAATCAAAAAGCAAAAGATTAGAATTTTACCCTAATTAAATAGACAAAAAAGTCCAGAGGCAATTTAAAGGTAATCTAAGACTACAAAGCCATGAAAGAGAAAAACTCTTTAGGAGTTAAATAAACCAGAATTAAACAATGATCTGTCACTTAACTATGTATCGGCAATGTTAGATGTTGGCAAGCTGAGAGAGCTGCATGGTGCCATGTACAATTTGTGGGCTTGTGCACACAGAATACTCTTCATGCCTGCAGTAGGAATGGGCTATGAAGCAGCCATTCTAAAAACAGTATGCAGGACATAGTCACATAAAGCTTATACTGTATGCATTTTAATTCTTCAACACCACTTTTGGTACATGTAACAAAGGGATTCTCGCACAAGTCCATAAAAGAAAAGTAAAGAGACTGATCACAATAAAACTGGCTGCAGTAGACAATAAAACTGGCTGCTGGAGACTTTTATTGTGTCTGTTTTACTTTAGAGGGTAAATGTACAGGAAAAACATGATGGAAACACTTACAATACTGCACCATGCAGCAATAAGAGCAAGTGGATGTTAAGTAAACTGGGCACTCCATCTGTTCTGGTTTGTGCCTGACTGTCCCCTCAAAGCCTCATGTGGTCATGAGGGACGGGCTTTTTGGAGGCAGCTGAATCTAGAGTTTGTGACTGATTCATAGTGCAGTGCTGGGATTAAGGGTGCTGCGATTGAGGCTGGGGGATTGCTGGATCAGTTCACTGATTGGATTGGCACCACCCTAATTCCAACAGTTTGGATAAGACAAAAGGGGCAGAAAGAGACTTGTTTCCCCCTTTTTGCTCTTGTTTGTTGCTTTTTTTATTTTCCCTTACCATGAACTGTTGCCCTTCTGCCACACCATCATGCCTGGGAGCCAGCAAATTATGAACTGAAACCTCCACAAACTGTGAGCTAAATAAACTTTTCCCCCTTTAATTTTGACTGTTGGGTATTTTATCTCAGCAAGCAGAGAAAAGTAACTAAGACATCACCTAAGTCATACATTTAAACAGAAATGCTAAGTCTTTAAGAGGGAAGAATAATAAAAAATACATTCCATTGTACCACTTGAATAAATTACAGAAAAACAAGAAATTCACATTTAGAAGAACATGTGTAAGTGTAAAGGGACACATCATATATATTAAATGATAATGTTATATAGTATAGAAAGAGAATAAAGACAAGTAAAAAATAGAAGAAATTAAACAAATAAAAGAGTGAAAATTTAGGATGATACATGAGGATGTCCAGCAATTTAGGGGTTTGATGGACTCACTGTACTACACCTGAGTTTACCAGGAATAAATACATCAACTCACCTTTCAAACTAAGTTGATCATCATCCCCAGGGCATTCTCCGCAATTTCACACTGCAAAATTTTTTCACACAGAATTTTATTCTTTGCGTCCAGAATGCTACTTCTCCACTTTGAGTAGGATGTGTCTGAATCATCTCTTAAGGTTCCAGCCAAATACTTGTCATTGGTGACAATTTTCTCTATTCCTCAGAAACAAAAGCAATATTCTTCCTCTAAAATCCTACCAAAGCTCTTTATACCCCTTATTCAGAATTTATCACTTTTAAATCATGAGCTAATAGTTATTTATGTGATTTTCTTATCTCTGCTGGTAGCTCATGATCCAGATTTATTTTAAATCATTTCTTTACATGGCACATGTTCAGAAATCATTTGTGGGATAAATGAATACATTTGTGTTCTTCATAAATTGCCCTTGCTACCAAGTCTTTCTTTAGTTCTTACTTTACAAATCTTCTATCATATATGATAGAATAATTTCTGCTCTTGGAAGAAGCATTCTGAAGATGTTTTATTTGCTAAATGAACCACAAATTAGTTTTTAATTTGTTATATTAGAATGAGTTAACAAAGTCTATAAATCTGAAAGACTTCAACTGCTGGCACTGGAAAACTGCTTTAATATTTGCACCAAAGGTTTCCCTCCTCCAAGCTTAGTTCCCAAAAGATGCTTCTCCTTAGGAAAACTAATGTTACAGGAGATGAGCAAGTTCACAAGAAATAGTTTACTCAATTACTAATGTTTTCATGACAAGCCACTGGGGCAAAATTCATTCATATGATAAAGGATGTTTTGTTGTCAGGCTCGTACAAACAAAAACCACTTCAGCCAAAATTTACAACTACTTGCTGCTTGAATTGAAGAAAGTATTGAAAAGCCAGTTAATGTCTCCTTGAGTAGATGTGGTCTCTCTAGGTTAGCAGTCTTCTCAGCCAGTGTTTTTGTTTGTTTGTTTTTCCTAATCAATGAATTCTCATAGTTGGTCGATTTTGATGATTGATGTTGCTTTTTTTTATTATTTTGTTCAGGCTTTTTCATCTTTGACACTCAATTCAGGTGTTATTTTCAGAAAGGCCAATATAATTTTGATGGAAGTCAAAAAGTAGAATTATGCTTTTAATAGTTCATGCTTTTTAAGGTCCTACACTCTATGACATAACCTGTGATATTTCTCATACAGTACTAAGGAAGAGGAATTGGTGGAGTGATATGAGGAATTCCACTCTGTCACACAGAAGTTCTTCAGGGTCACCAGTGCTACCTATCAGTGTGTTCATGGAGTCCTAGAAACTTCATGAGTCATTTAAATAAAAAGCAGGAAAAAAATATTTCTAAGATCTCTGGCCCCAGAGGCAAAAATGAGATCTTTCCACATGTTTTATTTGGCTAAATAGAGATTCAAAAGTTGGAAATAAACAGGATTGTTGACAGTTTTCTCAAAATCACTTCCTAATTTATTTAATATTAGTGAGAAGGGAACTTGACTTTCCCAATGTAACTAAGATCCAGTTCAACCCACCTCTCTTCTGTTAGAAACATAAAGGTCTCCTTACCCAGGACCTCATTCTTCTTAAAAACCTAGGAATTATGAGTAATTTCATGAAGGGGGAAGGTCTGGGGAAGCAATGGCTTAGAGCCATCCTGACATCGCTCTCACTGTCCATGATCTCCTGGGTTTGTCCCTCATACCTTCCTGGAGTTCAAGTCCATTTTCGCCTTTTTATGCTGCAGTTTTCCCCTTTCTTGATGGGTTTCCACACTCTTCATGGAAAAATTATTCCATTCCAGTTGTTTCCAAACTGCACTGGAAACTTTATTTTTAATTCTCTCCCACCCCTTTAACCACTTTTGAATATGCTTCTCCAAGTTAGCTACATCATCTCTAAAGAAGGTCATTATCACTGGATCACATGAGTCCTGCTGAAATTGGTGACAAGGTGACCTACACACAAAAACTGGTAATTCTGGTTCTTTTGTTGTAAGAGGATGGATAGCTAGTGGACAGATAGAAAGGATTTCAATGGGCATCATTAACTAATTTTGTAGGATAACAATATTTTAACAAATGTAAACATTTCCTTTTGACATTAATATTTAACTTTTTAACAAGAGTGACACTTAACATTCTGTGCTTGGTAATAATAGTAGGAATGCTCATTATGGGTTTGCATAATTTTTCCTATATGTTAATAAACTAGTGTATTTTTCCTCCTGTGACACATAATCAGTTAACTGAAGCACAATATATACCTCCTCTCTGAAGATTTTGTAATTGTAAGCTGCAGAGTGAAATATGCACATATACTTTATATATCAGTCATTAACAGTCCCAAAAGAAATGTTTCTCTGTCTATAACAAGCCCCTAAAATTCTAAAGAATGAACAAAATATATACACAAATAATCTTGTTTGCATATTACTTATGTTAATGTTCTATGAGAGACAGTGTAACACTGTTGGAAAAAAAAAAACCACTTAATAGACTTCAGAAAAAGGCAGGCTTGGGTTAGAATTTAAATTCCTTTTTGCTTATTAACACTCAACCTTGGGTGATTATCTGATTCCTTGTGCTTGTTTGCAAATTGAGGAACAGAATGATGTCTGAGCCTATAAAATGAGTGTGAGAATTAAAAGAGTTAACAAAGGAAAAATGCTAAGAACCACCCTGGCACAGACAAGGTACTCAGTAAATGGCTGTCATGGTACAATTCACATGCATGGTTTCCATTCTTGTGGACACTGCTATCACTTAAACCACTCTGCTCTCCTGCCTCTAAGCCATGCTCAGATTCTGTTTATCAAGGCTTCAAGCTCAAAGGAAGTTTTCAGACAGACAGACCTTAAAGAGCTTCCTGTGGTCAATGGTACTCACTACTGGGATGCAGTATAAGAGCACCTGTCAGAATCCCAAAGCTACCAACTCATTAATATTCACAAGCATACCTTAAAATGTGGGTCAACTATTTCATAACTAGTCCTGTCTCAATGGGTGCTCATATCAAGTAATCCCATCATTCTCCAACCTTAACCTCAGGAATCCACTATAACGCTTTTCTGAGCTTGTAATGTATCTAGCCTGCGACACTATAAATACTTCTATAAGTTAAAACAACTCTTACTTGTCTTAGTAACAGTAGCCAACTCCTGGTCACTAAATCTTCATTTTGCAAATATTATGCAAAGAACAAACATCTTAAAAATGTGTTTTCTTCTTAAAATGAATTTACTTCTGTTCTGAGTCAGAAAGACCTGTTCTAGCACATAAATGACTTCCTCCTCAGCTTTACTGTTTTTTAATACAGAGTTGACTGACTGCAGTTTAACCCCTTATTTAATTGAACAAAGCGTATTCAAATCTAATTATCCTTCCCAAATTTAATTTTGCTCTTCTGTTCCCACAGCTAGTGAAGCTCTTGACCCCTTGGTCTTTCTATATTATTTCTCAGTTCTCTCCAGTATTTGTAACTTCCACCAAGGACATCTGTACATTTAATTAACTTGTTGAGTCCCCCTTTTTCCAGACCATTAATGAAGTTGTTAAACAAATCTGATCTCAGTGCTCATCTCTGTGGTATCTTGGTGGTCCTTCCACCTCAATTATGCATCACATTTCCCTCTCCCATCTCCCCTTATTTATATTCCCTTGGTCACTTCCCAACCCATTGAAAAATCTTACTTTCAAATCACTGGAAACCGTATTTCAAATGAAATTTGATGTTAAGCTCTTTGATTTCTTTTTCTTAAACCTGACTTAACTATCCTTAGTGGAATGGCAATTTATAGTCTCAATTTCCCATAACATCTTGAAAATTTAAAGAAATAGTTCAAACATTTAATGTCTTAAATAATGCTTTACTGGTCTTTGAAATTAGATAGACACTCTACTTCCAAAGGAAAAATATGTATCTTTTCAGGAAGTCTCTTTTAATAGATTTTTGTCAAGTATAATTCTTGTGGCATACATATAAAATCGTATGTCTTCCATTAGCCTTATATCTCTGAAAGCAGACATTTCATATCACATGATTATTTTCAGAGAAATAATATGACACTATCGTATGTAAATTATCATGTGGGCCACTATTTCTGGTGATTTTTAATCTATGAATCAAATACAATTTTAGAACCAAGGGCCAACCTTCAGATTTAAAATGCTAGATTAAATACTTACATTTACATTTACCTCTACTTTCTCCCTCAAACTCTAATAACACCATATTAAAGATAAATTATAAATGTCCAAAGACTCAAGGGCAAAGCACACAAGAAAAGAGACAAGGGCAACATAATTTTGGAAGCTAGAAAAGAGATAGATGAATGTTAATTTTCCTGGAAGGCATGATTTTGAAAAATGACCAATAGCCAACTGTGTAAAAGCTAAGAAACAACTTGATTTACGCTACAGGAAGCCAGGAATGGGAGGCATCAGTTATCTCTGGAACTATGAAGAATCATGAAGCTAAAAGAGCAAAATCAATTGAAAATTAGATTAAAGGCAGTTAAATTCCACAGAACTGCTCCCTTACCACAGCCAGGCTCTTGTCTTTCTCCTAACCAAGCAAACACTAGAGGGTTATTCTAAAGAGAGGAAATGTCAATGAGTGGAATGCAGTTGAGAGGAGACTATCATAGAAAAGACAGGGCATTAAATGTAAATTTAACATGCTGAATTTTGCAGTCCTCCATGAATGGCTCCCAGAAAGCTAGCAATGGAGTCTAAATTCTCTAGGAATGTAGTTATTTCCTTTCATGAGAGTGGAAGACTATTCCTGCCAAGTTCTGAATCGTTCAAAGGAATTAACCTGAAATCATGACCATCAACATCACATGCCAATAAACTGACTTCTAAATCAATACGTTAATGCTTCACTCACAAAGTGGCCAGGTTGGATGAGGACTAGAGGATGGTCCAGGACAGGCAAAGACATGAACAGACTAGCAGAAAAAAATAAACATGAAGTAATAGATGCTATTAAATAATGAGAAAATATAAAGTAGAGAAAATTGTACTATTATCTGTCTCAGAAACATCAGAGACACTACGTTTAACAACTGGAACCCAAAACAAATAATTCAGTAAACAATGAAACTGGAGAACAGAAATGAATGACACAGTAAATATGGAAGATAACATTGATGGAATATCTCCTCTGCAAATAATGAAAATATAGAAAACATGAAAAGTAAGACAGTAGTGATAAAACAATTAGAAAACTAAGGTGAATCTTGACACTCAAAGAAAGGAAGTTAATAAACAGCAAATTAAAGGTTAGAAAATAGTGAGTAGGGAAACATCTTTTGCAAATGGGAAGGAGTCCTGCAGATGGAGGGGATGAGGGAAAGGAGGGAAGGAGTGAAAAAAGGAATGAAGATGTTATGTACACATGCCAGTTCCACACAAGCATGCATTCTACACTGCAAACATGGATTAATTAAAAACAAACAAACAAACAAAAAAACAAGAAAAGAAAATACAAAGGAGTCATCAAATATCTTTTTAAATCTCAGCAATGAAACCAGGCATTTCTAAATTAAAAGGATATTTGAACTGTGCAGCCTATTGGCTTAATAATAGACTCTCATAAAGGCACACCATCATAAAACTGTATAATACCGAGGACTAAAAAACTCAGCTTAAATTTTCCAGACAAAGAACAGTAAGTTTCATAAAAATGATTAAAAATAGAATGTCACTGTACTCTTCAAACACTATCATGGAACATAGGACAATAAAGCTATTCCTACAATATTCTGAAGAAAAATTCTTTGTAACCTATAATACTATAACCATCAAAACTATCAACTAAGTAAAGAAGTAAAATAAGATCATTTTCAAATGCACAGCATTTAAGCAATTTATCTCTTTATATGTTCTCTCTCTGTCTAATTGCACACATACCTGTTCTATAAAAGCCAAGGTATAATTCAACAGAGTTAAAACAAAGGATTCAGGAACAATATCCAACAACAACTAAAAACATCATGATATTAAAAAGCAATTCAAAGCAAACAGCTGTGTTATAAATCCCAAGAGATTTCTGCATAGAATGGAGCAAATAAGAAGGCTCTAAAATCAGGAAATGCACTGGAATACCCTGAAATGACCTTATTTGGGGAGAATCTGGAGTTGATTCACCATAAGTGAAAATAAACCAGAACAAACAAAGCAACAACAATGACGAAGTTAGATGATCTTTTAACCTGAGAAAACATCTGTGACATAAAGAAGTAATATTATTGAGCTGGTCAGGATGACACATGCTTATACTCTTAGGATGCTAGAATGCTGGGGCAGGAAGGTGGTAAATTCATGCCATCTGGGAAGCTCAGTGATTTAACAATATCCTGTCTAAAAATAACAATTTTTAAGTGAAAAACCTCAGGATTCAGTTCAGTGTGAAAGCCCTGAGTTCCATCCCCAGTACCACACACACACACACAGAGTAATGATCTCTAACTTCATAGCTTACCTGTAAATACCATTTACAAACATAATAGGATAAACACTGAATATTGAGCTAACCAATATTGTAAAAGAGAAAAATGGGAAGCGTTTTGGTGTATGAGTTTGTGTGGAGGGTAGTGTGTGTTTTTGGAATCCAGGAAAAAACCAACTTCCCATCTTTCATAGTGGGAAGTCAATTTTCATCTTCCAAGTGAGAAAAATCAATAAATACTGATATGAATACAGTGTTATAATAGAAGTGGGGAATTAAATTATTGACTTGGATGAATGAAGTAAGATAAGAGTAGGGAATTATTGGGTTTTTAAAATCATTAACCTTACAGAAATATTTGAATTTTTAAACTCTGTGCCTTAAGAAAGATCAGGGAGCTCAATCAGTAAAAATGCAAAAAACTTAAAAGAGGTTCCTCACTAAATAGTATATACAAATAATCAATGATCATATTATGTTCAAGTATACTACTCATTAAAGAAGTTCAAATAAAAACCCTAATACCATACCACCAGCATAGCTAAAATTGAAAGGAAAGATAATAAATATTAATAAATTTATGGCACAATCAGAATTCTTATTTATACCCACTGGGAATACAAATGATTATAACTTGGAACCTGTTGGGCAGTATCTATTAAAACAGAACCTAAGCATAACCAGCAATTCCATCTCTAGATATATAGGTATATGAGATATGTAAATATGGTCAGCCAAAAACATGTACAAGGATGTTACTGTAGCAAAATAAATAGAACTGGAAAGAACTCAAATTTCCAACAGCAGAGTGCACAAGTACACTTTGGTATATTCACAAAATAAAATACTATTCCACAATAAGAATAAACTACAAGTAACACAGCAGATGAATTGCACAAATGTAATGTTGAACAAAAGCAGCTGAATGCAAAAGAGGCCGCATGCTTGCTGCAACACCACTAAACCTGGTCTGTGTGTTGGACGTCAGCATGGTGGCTTCTCCTTGTGTGAGAGGACAGGAGAGGCGTCCTCCAGGAAACAGACCATGTCCTAGTTTTCAATTTTGGCTCTGGCTTCAAAGGTTTTTTCACTAGATAAAAAAAAATCATTGGGCTGTGCACTTAAGTTTTGTGTGTTTCTCTATCCATGTTATGTTTCAATCAAAGTTTGCCAGTTTTCTATGAAATCTTCCGGATCTCCTGCTTTTCCTTTTCCCTACACTAGGGATGATTTCAAGGCTCGAGATTGCCCTGAAGGATATGGAGCACAAAGTATCACTCATCAATTTTTTTTGTTAGATAGAAACTCTGCATACTCATAAGTGAAATAAATGAAATTCATATTTGTAAATATCATATTGTCTCCCTAGTGTAAAAAAAAAAAAGAACTGAAAGAGTAATAAGATCCAAAATGTACAATAGATATTGTGATAATGAAAGGGAAAGAAAGTGCTCAAAAGGAAAGAACAACTGGGATAGGGGAAAGGAGAAAAGGAAGAAGGGAAAAGATTATATGTATATAGGTACACATGTGTGTGTATGTGTGTATACGAGATACAAGATAAATAACTATACTATTAATCTCTGTAAGTTCATCAAAAAGAACAGTTTGTGCTTTCATTGTTTGTCTAATCATCTTTTATGCCTAAATCTTGTAACCTGAACAACTACTTCTAAGATAACAATATGCAATATATTAACTCATGTTAATTTCCTATTTTTTGAAATTCTGTATTGTTTCTATCCTTTTTTCTCTTTTGCTTTTTAAAATTAAAAAAAGTTTCTATCCTCAAAAAAAATCTGCTAAAGGTTACAGAAATTAGACAAAAAAAAAGCAACTTACATAAAAAAAAATACGTTTCATGAATACCTTCAGTAATGCGGAATTTAAAACACAAGAAATGACCTACTGCGTAACAATCCCAGAACTACGAGCTGTTTGATTTTTGAACATGTTCTCTAACATTTTCAAGCTGCAGTATTCTCATTTTAAATGAGAATAATACTACCTGTTTTAACATCCATTTAAGCACTTGCAATAGCAGCTGGCACATAACAACCTCAAAAACATTAGCTACTGATGTTTTAATAGACTGAGGAATAGAAAAGGTTTTCTGCTTACAAGGCTGGCACATGGGTGGCTGGTAATCATCAAAATGCAAGCATGATGTACATGTTATGAAAATGCACTTACTTAACATTAAAAGTCAGTTCCTTGAGCAAAAGATGAGAGACTTAAATTAGGGAAGGATCTGCAGGTATAGAGGGAAGGAACCTCAGATATCTGTTCGGAATCATCGAAAGAGACATGGTTTTCTTCTGGTTTCTCGAAACTGTAATTTACCCGGGGATGTCCTTATCGTGTGATACTATAAAACAGGTGGGATTTTTTAGAACAATATTTAATTATTACTGCCTACTGAGGTGGTGTCATCATTGAGAGGCCCGAGTGGCTTTTATTTCACTTCAAGTTCAAGATCAGAGTAGCAGCACTGAAATATTCATGTTACAATATCACCTCAGTACTTACTCGCTGTATGAAGTTGGGCTATATAATATTTAAATGCTTTACTGCCTGTAGAATAAAGATGAGGCATTCTTCACTGTGCTGTCTGAGATGCTCCAAAAAGAAAATACCTTTTATGGTGCCTGGGTCTATAAAGAACTATTTAAATAGTCACTGCAATTGGTACCAATATAGAGAACAGTTTTACACCGTGACTATAGAGAACAGCTCGTGCAAATGACTATTTATCTACGAATTTATTATTGCTGCTATTTATACTTTAGACTTTCTCTAACCCTTACAATAACTTTAAGGCACACTCATAGATTTACAAGATCTATAACTTGGCCAAGACCACACGGAGAATGGCAGAGTTTGTCCTGTCCCAAATGACCATTCTGTGAGCCGCTGTCTGAGAATGCCCACTGGGGAGGAGGGTGTTACGATGACCTGGCGCTGTTAGTAGTAAATTTCCTTCTGATTTGAAGCCAAGAGAAATGAACAGGTCTGTGAAACGGAGGTTGGAGGCAGTGCAGCTGAACAGAAAAAAAACAGGATTTCAAACCAACAGACCATAATTTAAGGCCTGGCTGTCTCCTGTATGAGCCTTACAAACATGAGCAATTTCCTCTACCTGCACTTCAGTTTCCTCACCTGTAAATCAGGATGACAGTTAAGTTAGCCCTCACTGAAGTGTCAGCAGATGCAAAAAGAGATGATACAGTAGTACCTGGATATAGGACCTTTCTGCAGAGACTAGAAGGGCGCGGGTAAACTGCTTACTATCGTAGCAATCTCACTGTAAGGAAGACAGCATTCGCTGAAGTGTAAGAAGAGTCCATCTCAGAGAACATCAAGGCAGTGTAGGTGGAATATTGAGAACTCTGAGTTGTTCTCTCAGAACTCAGAGCTCACACAAGAAATTCAACACAGACGATGAGCTCAGGTGATGACCGAAACTTTTAAAATCAGCTTTGTCTTTTTTGGAGACGAGCAGCATGGGATGGTGTAGAAAAGTCAGCACCGTGATGTGAGGTGTGAAGAACTGATGAAATCAAAGCTCTGACACTTTATTAGCCTTCAGAGTCTTGGACACACTACTTTAGAGTTTTTAATATCGTTTCCTCAGTAAACTAGGGCAATCCTTTATTGATCCGCCAGCCATTCGTTTAATAAATATTTCACAAGTGTAAACCAAGTTCCAGGGACTGCTGTGAGCACTTGCTCTGTGGCACCAAAATACAGACAAAACCTCTGCCTCTAAGAGGTGACCTTCCCATAGGCAGAGACAAAATACCCTGAATAGGTAAGTGATGCATTTAGTTTCCTAAATGTTAGTACAACAGGAGATGGCAAAACAGAGAATGGTGGTTCTGTCATCAGGAGCAAGATTTGGCATTGTGATTTTAATAGGGAAGTAGGAAAGGGCTCCCTGTGAGTTAGCATTTGAGGAAGGTCTGAAAGGAGCCTGAGAAAGAAACTATAAAAATATATGGAAGGATAACTTTCCTGAACAAAGGGCACGGCATGTACAAGGTCCAGAGGTATGCTAATGTGCTTGAAAACAGCAAAGAGGAGAGATAAGGAAATATATCATGAAATCAGATAGGCAATATGAGATGGAGAATGCTGATAAATATCTGTCCTCTAGGGGAAAAAGCCTAAATAATCCACCATGTGCCCAGTATTTAGCACAAGTTCTATTTTTAAATTCAGGTCTAGGTTAAGCATTAAGTAGTAACTATGTAGTTAAGTGGCTCCTTCACCGATCTGCCTGTAATCCGCAAAGACAGGGAAGCGCTGCTACTGTGAGAGATGCAAAAGGAAGGAATGTGGGAAAAGGAATATAAATATGTCCACGATGTTGATGCCTGGAGCACATGGGGAACACACAAGCAACTGGGGCATCTCCACATATCTGGGAACTGAATGTCTGGAAAACTTTGAGGCTTGGTTTTTGGCTCTTGGCATCACTGAAGGACAGTGTTCTAATTCTCTGCTGACAGCAAGGCAAACGTGTTTACACATCCAGTTCACGTTTCTTTAAGCACCAGTTAAACAGCCTGCTGGAAAGGGAGTTCTGGGGAACTTAAAGGTCACATACGACCAGGCTTATGCATACTGGGGATGTGCTATGAAACCCAGATATTTCTATGGGAAGAAGAAAGGACTTCCTTATCTCCCTGCAAGGAACTATCTAGTTCATGTATTTCAAAGTGCTTTAAATGCATGTTATTATTTTTCAGAACATGCTATACAAATCAAAGATTATCACATTTATATTGCATAGAATTAATACCTTGGGGTGGTAAAAATGACAAAAGTGGAAAGGAAAGAAAATGTGGATAGAACACACACTCTTTTACTGGGAGATGCTGTGGGTTGGTACCTGCCTTGCCAAGGCAACCATAATTTGTGGGACTTTTTGAGGGAGTTAAGAGTTAAAAATGTTGGCTGTGCTACAGGGCTCAGTTACAAGAAGAATGAAGAGGGGAAAAAGTGAAAAGGGAAGTGAGTAGATGCATAGTATGATGGGGAATCAGGGTTCACACAGAGTATTCTGGAAGGAAATTAACATTGGGGAATTTGATAAATATTTTTGAAGTTTAAGATCCATGTGAAAGAACAAGGGAAGTTATTGAACAAATATGCTAGGGGGAGAAAAGGAAGGTACAGAAAGAAAAGTCAGAGAATTTCAGCCACCTCAAACACCATGGACAGAGATGGGATAGGGAGACTATTGGGGTGAGAAAATCCGACAAAGTTTAACAAGGAGGAGATTTGATTGTAAGTCGGAAAAGGGGAGGTATTAGGAGTCGCCAGTACCACTTCAGCACTCCTGAAAGGGGGATGGGTTTTATATCAAGGGCACTGAAGATCATTTAAGGTTGCTCAGCAGGAAATGATTTTGTTACATTTTATAAGAACTACATTGGCTGCACTGCAAGAAAAGCATTTCTGAGAGGGAGAAATAAGATTGGGAGCTGCAGACTGGTCTTTGAATGTCATTCTAGGCCAAAAACAAAGGGCAGTGGTTTGGATAAGAAGTAAGACTGAGGAAAAATAAAAGCGTTCTGTTCATGGATTAGATGGGAAAGAGAGAGAGAAGGAGAGATTGAGGATAAGGCTGACTGCATATGATCCAGCAATGTCAGAGAAGGAGAGATATGACTGACAGTCCTGATTTCTCATTCTTCTCATGATAGCTCATGCTGACATGAGCTTGTGGTTTGGAGATTAACATAAAAGCATAAAGAGCTGTTCCTATTAATTTTTCTATTAATTTATCAAATTTTTGTATCCTACAGTCTTAGGAAATGCTGTGGCAATAAAATAGACAAGACCCCTGGCCTCGTGGAGTTTATGTTCTGGTTGGGTAGCACCATTGCAGCAGAAAGCCATTAAGTCTCTGAAGAACAATGAAATCATGACAGAGAAGGAAAAGTGGCATTTGCTGGGGGACAGGGCTCATGCGAAAGTAAATGAGCAGAAACCTCTTTAACATGAGGGAATTGAACGCAAGATCCAGGAGGGCAACATCTAAGCAAAACAAACAATTATGAAAACAGAACTGATACAGTCTTGAAAAACCAAGGACATCATTACTGCCAACACAGAGGAGATATAACTGAGGAGGAGCAGAGTAAATACTGACCAGAGAGAAGTAATGGGGAGCCAGGCCAAGAGCAAGCAGGGTCCTGTAGGCCATTATAATTATTTTGATTTTACTTAGAGTGAAAATTTGGAGCCATGGAAGATGTGGAGCAGAGGATTAAAAAGATCTAGCCTTTTCTTGGGGTGGGGTACTGGGAATTGAACTCAGGACCTTGTGCTTGCTGGGCAGGTGCTGTGCTGCTGAGCTACACCCCCAGCCCTAAATTATGTTTTAATAATGGCCCCATAGTCCATGTGCTGAAAAGAGTCTACAAGTACGTATCAGCGGAAAGGAGATGAGAGAGGGGCTTCTACCATCATCTAGAGTAAAGAAGACGGTGATAGCATATCCATAGGTGGTGGGGCAGACATCATATGAAGCTTGGATTCTACACATATCTTGAAGGTTGAGAAAAAGAATTTGGATTTTGGGGAATGATACAAAAGAGAAATAAGGTTGACTTCAAGATTTCAGCCTAGAGCACCTGAAAAGATAGATTTCACCATCTCCTAGAATGAGAAAGACTGTCAGAGAGGCAATTTAATGGGAAGATTAGGACTATTCCTCACTCTAAGAGACTCCCAGCATGCTATCTTTTCTATTGTATTATATTGCTATATATTGATGACCACTATAGATAAATCTGAATGTGTGTTACAGGCAGAGACCATTACAAAGAAAAGCTCAGAAACTTGAAAAAAAAATTAAACCTTGCACTGACTGAAAGTAGTTTAGCTTGGGCTGAAGTTTAAGATCTCTATTAAGGAAAAGTAGGAAATAAAGCTGCAGACGTAGGCAAGGGTCTAATCACAGCAGTCTTTATATATTATGCTATGGAACTGGGACTTTTATCTTTTAAGGAGTGAGGAAGCGCTGAGAGGTTTTTTTAGCCTACCTTTTAGTAAAATAATCTCCCAAGATCTCCCCTCATGGACTCAATCTAATTGGTTAAAATTGCTGTTGCCCATTGATAACGGCAAGGTCTCTGTTAAACTGGAGCATACTTTAAAACCACATTAGCTAACCAAGCCAGAAATGGCTTATCTTTTGAACCACTGTTAAAATGAATGCATCGATCTTGCTGTTTGATTCATCTTATTCTGGAATCAAGTTGAATGCTTTCAGTCAACTACTTTTTCTAATCTGTGCACTCTATTAGGAAAGATGCAAATTGTAAGAGTTATAGTGCTTCTGGGTCAACCTACTGGCTTCAGTTAGCCTTTTTGCCACATCTGCAGGGCGGTATGTATTCTCGGATCCAAACACACGGAGAGTTACTAGTGAAATTTTGTAGTTTCTGGACTCTCTTTGGTCATACATTCACACAAAGATAAGTTTCTTTCCTAGTTAGTCATTATGCTTCAAGTTACAGACATGTTTGTATTTTCCAGGACATAGGATTAAAAATTAGTTTATGAACCTAACTTCTGACTTTCACAGTTCAGTAGCATGGGCTTGGCTGGTGGGAAGCCAAAGCTGCTTGTCATCTAAATAGTCAGGAATTATTTTCTGCATTACTAACTAAACAAGGCAGTCACTAACAGCTTTCATTTATTTTATGCTGATTGTCAATCTGTTAAAAAGATTGGTTCTCTTCTCGGATGGCAAAGTGCAAACAGCTTTATGGAAATGCATGCTGACTAAGCCACTGGAAATACCCCAAAATTTCTATATTATCCCGGTTCATGGAAATCCCCACCATCTTTATAGCCTACTTACTGCAGTAACCTTTCAAGTAATACTTGAATAGGGATCATCAATTGTAGTCTGTAAGATGAAAACAATGTATCACGTGAGGTTTAGTATCCATATCTGTGTTCATTCATTTATTTTTTATCAGCTATTTGTCTAATATGAAAACATACGATATTGAGATAGAATTTTTCGGGAAGCCATAGTGGAATAGTTGCCAAGGACTCTCACGTTCCAAAGCTGAGTGCTAAACAAACATTACAACACTTGTCAAATATCCATTGTGTCTCCATTAGTCATACCCCAACTTCCAGCTCTGTAAAGACAGGACTAGAAAGTCAACAAGGACCTTGATAAGGATAAAAGTAAGGCCTCTGTTGGAAAAAGGCTATTTGGCATGGTGTCAATTCCAGTTCATTTTTGTGTTAAACACAAAAAAGCAGAAAGAACTTCCTCCTTCAACTCATGCTAAGGAAAGAGGCTTCAAACACACTTAGTTCTTCTGGATGTGGAGGAACACAGCAACTGGTATTTGACTCATATCTCAAAAACGTAAGCATAAATGTCTGAGTCTCAGGTTGCCCCTGTTTCATGGCAAAGGAAAACAATGCTAGCAGGCAGCTGCCCTGTTCTCAGTCTGATGGGGTGTGAGGAAAAATCTCCTTTAAGGGACTCCTACAAGAGAAAGTCATCCTAATCACATATAAACCGGAAAGGCAAGAGATTCACAACAGAGAAATTGACCTTCACTAGTCCAACAGTAGAGCACCATAGCTTTGGGGAATTAAAGGATTATCCTCTGAGGTAGCTCCTTTTGGAGCTCTCTGGTTATCTAAGACCCTCACCAAAGCTCTCTAAGAATGAAGAACCAGCCACTGTGACTCTCCCATGCAGAGGACCCCAAGGCTAGGAGACTTTTCACTGCACCGGTTACACGGGACCTCACCATCTCTCCTATAAAGCTCCTGGAATTGGAGATTCGTAACATCTATGAGTTTTCAAATGTGATACAGAAAGACAAAATAAGTGAAGCTGTTATTCTCATACATACTACTAACTTCCTGGTAAACGATAAAATTATCAGTAATTTTCTTTCTTTTGTTTTATTTTAGTGCTGCGACCTGAATTCAGGACGGCGCTGTGCCAGTGAGCTATCTCTCAGCCCAGTAACTTTCATTTCTAGACATCTACCAGATGCTAGAGACTGTAGTAGGTGATTTAAATAGGCTATTTTATTTAATCTTTAATATTATGAGGAAGTAGTACCGATATCTCTTTCTTTCCAGCAAAACTAATTTGATAAATGTCACAGATCCTGGTAAACAGCAGAACTTCAAATTAAATTTAAATAATACAACTTCAGAGATTTTTTTCTCTTAATTCCTATTTGGGTCCCAAAAACAATGCATCTAATCAAACAGGAGATTATAGATTATTTGGCCTTTCATGTAGTTAAGTTTAACTACCCTTGGATACAGAAAAGTTAAACAAGAGGCAGCAGATTATAATGCAAAGTATATAAAATTTGGATTTAGTCATATAGAGGTTAGAATCCCAACTCCATTGTTGATTGGCTGGATGACATTTACACTTGTCCTTAGATTGGTCCAATATGGTAAAAGCAGTAGCCTCACAAGAGGAAACAAATCAAAGATACTGGACTCACGATAAGTGTGTGATGGACTAGTGCAAGTTTACTCCGCACTCACACCTCTAAACTTCAGTCCTGTTTGCTTTTCACTGTTATAGGGTGCATTATTTAACTTCCAGTACAATTGCTTGCTTATGAACAAAAGCCATTGCTTCCAGAAGTTGAATCAAAATGACTTGAAATCTCTTTATCAAAGAGATTAGAGTGAAAATGGCTCAAAGTATGTTTCCAAATACTGTAGAAGAAATTTGGTCCTGGTAGGATCTAGGACTGGGTGGTAATATGTCTCCAAGGGGCTCTAAGAATGGAGTGGCAAATCTATTTTGGAACTATGGTGAGTTAGATCTTTACCCCAATTACTCCTCCACAGCCAAAATAAGTGAATGTCTGGAACAAAAGAGAGGAAGAGGGTGCTGAACAACGAATAGCCTCCTCAGCTGCTCCAAAGTAGAATGAATTCAGTGGATGTGAATGCAGTCCCCTCTCATCTTCCAGTTCAATGTTTCTTTTCTATCCATCTTGATTGCTGGAAATATCTAGAATGTGGAATCCTTCACCCAAATTCATACTCATTTGACTTCACTGGACTTTTTGAAAAGCACCTGTACCCATGATTTTACTGGGGGGTAAGGGGAATTCATCTGGATATGCAACTCAAAGAAACCTCAAATCTTTTTCTTTTCTGCTTTTAATGAAATCACAAAGCCATTTGTCTTCTTTTTAAATGCTTTACAACAAAAGAAGCAGCACTCACAATAAAAAGTGCTGTTTACTGAGTATGTACTATGTACCGACATCCTGAGAAAGCACAAGTTGAGAAAAGTTCAGTAACTCTCCCAACTGGAATTGCATTTGTGTTTATCCTCTGAATAGGTGCCCTCCTCAAAGTCTGGAGAGGAAATAGAAGTCTCTTCTTTGTTATGAGAATGGAACTATAATCCACTTTCTTAATGATTCTTAAAATCTCATCTCAGAAATAGGGGTCAATAGAGTCACTGCAAATACAAGAATGCTGATATAATTCTCTCAAAATAGGGGAAATATTTAAAATCAGGATGAATACACCCCACTTTATCCCTGATAATATTTTTAAGCTGGTAGATGGACAATATCCTCTAATCAAATGATTGTACTCTGTGTACATATTTGCAAGTCCTTGGGTCAAAGAATGGACAACAAAATAAATTATCCTACCAAAAAATCATTTCCTTGAAAGAAAGGTTAAAATATGTATCTCCAGTAAGTAAGAAAAATTAAATTTTTGATGTAATGATGCTCTCTTCAAGTTTTAAAAAATCATTTCTTATTAAAAATGTAACTTGCATTTACTATAGAAAAATTAGAATAGCCAGACAAACAAAACAGGAAAATAATCACTGAAAATTGTATTGAAAATAGTGCTATTAAATGTTCTTTGCTACTTACTTGGACGTGCTTGCTCAGGTATTTACTATCCTTTGGAAAATCATGGGGACTAAGATTTTCAGTAGCTATGTGGATTTCCTGAATGACACCTAAAATAAATAACTCATTTCCAAAGAAATTGTAAGAAAAAGCTGAGATCTGTTATTTTTCAGACATCAGCTTGTTTTCTCAATTGTTTTATACTAGACTGCAGTTTGTGGTATGACTAATACTGTGCAACTTGCAATTTTGATTCAAAATACACTGGTTATAGACACATAATGTCTACACAGTGGTACTAACACAATTAGTAATTAATATAATATATAAGGGAAGAAATGTGGTATAATTGGCTGATACCTCTGTACCATCACAAATAAACATCTTAGTGTACATCCCTGTCCAAATTCCTAATAAGCGTGCTTAATTGGTAAGTTTAGTCCTGGGGAAAGCATAACAGTACAAATTCTTAAAATGTATATACTAAATTTAATCCTACATGAGAAAATTTCTTTTTACTATTTACATTTAAAGTTTTCTTCCACAAAATATTATTTCTTCCTTCAGGAAAAACAAGGGTTAGCATTCCACATTTCCTGTGTGGGGCTGGAGAATTCACCTGTTTCTCTGTGAGTAAGGAACAGTGAATAAAAAGCATGCTGTGTTTCAGCACCAATCTGATTTTTAAGCCTGTGAGGCAGTGTGACAGCTCATGATGGAAATCAGAGTCTGGCTTTTCTTTTTTTTTATTTAAAAAAAACAATAAGAACAACAAAAGAATAAAAACAATGATATAGAATTTTAAAAAATAATAGGAAATTAACAATAGTTAATATATTGCATATTGTTATCTTTAAAGTAGTTGTTCAGATTACAAAATTTAGGCATCAAAAATTTATCAATCAAACAATGAAAGCACAAACTGTTCTTTTTGATAAACTAACAGAGATTAGTAGTGTAGTTACCTATCTTGTGTGTGTGTATATATATATATATATGTCTGTAAATATCTATCTATATGTATATATATATATATATATATATTTTGTGTACATATATATATGTCATCTTTTCCCTTCTTTCTTTTCTCCCTTCCCCTATCTCAGTTGTGCTTTTCTTTTTAGCACTCTCTTTCCCTTTCATTTTCAAAATATCTATTGTACATTTTGAATTTTATTTACCCTTTCAGTTTTTTACACTAGGGAGACAACATATATTTACTCATGTGAATTCTGATTTATTTCACCTCTGAGTATGGTCTCAAGCTGCAGACATTTATCTATAAAAGCCTCAAGTTTATACTTCTTTATAGCTGAATAATACTCCATTGTTTAAAAAAATTGCATCTTTTTTATTCATTCCTCAATTGATGGACATTTGGGTTGTTTTCTATGATTTAGCTATTACAAATTGTGCTACTATAAACATAGGTGCATATATATTGCTATGGTATGATGTTTTCAATTCTACTGGAAAAATATCCAGAAAGGGAATACCTGGATTGAATGGAACCTCCAATCCTAGTTTTTTGAGGACTCTCCACACCATTTCCACATTGGAATGTCTTACTTTTCACTGACCCAGGATTTTCTAATTACAATTAAACCTAAGCACTTCTAAAAAGTTCAAAAGATGCTCAAAATCCTTTTGGGTCTACAAAAATGCTTGTAATTTTTATAGTTCAATGAAAGGGAGATATTTGCTCTAAATATGTATTATATAATATATTTTACATTTCATATTATGTATCATACATCATATATCATACACATGTATCACATTATATGATCAATGTTTCAATGTTCAAAAATTTATAACAGTAAGACACATTGTCATTAATGCTCCTTGAAATACTCCTCACTTCGAGCGCACTTATCCCATTTTTCTGAAGCAGTTCTAGAAGCCCTCTTCATGAGTATCTGTATTGCACTGGGCCTTGGTATCCTGAGTCTGTTCAAAACATTTACCTTTCATGGTCCTTTTTCCTTTGGTGAAGATCGAGAAGTCACATAGTACCAGATCCGGTGAATGCAGTCGATAAGGGTACATCATAATGTTTTTGTTTGACAGAAATTGCCACAAATGTTTGATCATTCATCAAAAAGTTCAAATTCATTAAATGTTTAAACAAGAATATTTATTACAGTAAAAGACACATTGCCATTAATTCTCCTCTAAATATTCTAAGTACTCCTTGCTTTGAACGTATTTACCCTGTCATTCTGGGAAATTTGTCTTTTACATCACTAAGTTAAAAAAACTTTAAGCACTCACTGGAGGTTGATCACCCTTTGAAGACATCCTTTTTAAAGAAAACAATGTTACATCAGGGCCAGGAGTTCTTAAAGGGGACAGTTTTTCCCAGCAGAAGACACCTGACAAGGTCAGAGATGTTTTTGATTATTTTAACTGGAGGTGCGGTGCCAATGACACTTAGTAGACCAAGCCCAGTGACCCAGCTAAATATCCTACACTGCACAACCCAGTTCTGCACAACAAGGAATCATCTGTTCCAGAATGATGTCTAGATTAAGGAATTCTGGTCTAGAAATAGCTCCACACCTTGTATTTAGTGTATACTTGGTGTTGCTTGCAGATTTTCAGGTAGCAACACCAAATGGAAAATGTAGCCTCACTCGCATTTTAGAGGAAAATCTCCTTTCATGGCAGTGAACATATGCAGTTTGGCTGGTTGATTTTGCATTTGGAAAGCCTCTCAGACAACTTCGTAGTTTTTCCATTTTGTTTTGTGGTGCTCTGCATTGTGTCAGCAGAGAATCCTACTTTTTAGCTCTTAGGGAGGCTGAGAAGAGAACTTCCACTCCCTTCCACTTTCTTCCCCAAACTACGGTTGTTACAATTCTTCACTCATCTCAGTCTTGACATATCTCCATGTTAGCTCGGCAACCAGTTCAAAGCCACAAGCGAGGAGAAAGAACAAAGGTACTAAAGGGAAGAACTAGGTAATATGTTATCCAGAAACCACTGAAGCAGTGCTTGCTTGTCCCTAGTGGGGCTATGGAAAGTTAAAATCCGCTAAAATTTTAATCAATGGATAAAAAATGAAGAGCCATACAACTTGTGATATGTGCTACAAACGTGAGATTTTTAACTTTTTTATATTCTAGAAACATATTTTCTTCAAGAAGCAATTTTAGTGATTTCAACTAAATGTGCTTGAATTTTGAACAACTACATATCAAAACCAATGAGTGAAATCAATATCTCAGAAAGCCAAGAGAATATATTTAAGACTAACTATAAATGGATTCTACATAGTTCAAATGATTCCATTTTGATAGTCCTGAAATTAAAACAAATCAAATAAAAGACTTAGGATGATCACGACAGCAGACATCGCATTACCCTTGCAATTGTTATTGGCATTCTCAGTCTCAAGGAACCCAACAGGACTATTCCCCAGCAGAGAGATTCACTTAAGGTTTATTACTAATGATCAACAGGAAGCCATGATTCACACAAGCCACAGCACCAGTTCATTCACCTATCATGCATCTAGATACCTTCAGCACAACTGATTGAAAAATGCATAATTTTATCACTTTCATAAAAAGTCTTATACAATTAGAATATTGGAATGACTTTGCCACAAATGAAAGAAATCATCTCATGCAGAGAAAGCTTGTTTAATTTTAATATATTTTCCCTTATGATGACAGTGAAATTCAAGAATATGCAATTATTAACTTATCTAGAAACCATAGGCTGCCTGCCTCTACTTATTTCTACTGCTGGTCTTGATTTTCTTCTTTACTGTTTTCTCTTCCACATCATAGACCAGACAGGAAGGGTTCATTCTATCACTCTCTTATTGAGTAGGAAAAAGGACAAAGGACAAATTCACAAGGCCTAAGAAACCAGAATCAATTTTTCCTTGGCTGACACGGACAAGAAGACCTACTCTATGGCAATACCCCATCCCTTTCAATTATTTACAAGACAAAAAGAACAATAACCTTATTGACATTGTGGTAATATATTGCGATAACTTGAGAAGCTTGGTGAAGATGCTGATGTGTGGATGAACCTCCCCAAATTTTGATTCACCCAGCCTAGAGAAGTGGCCCATGAACTCATATTTTAAACACAATTCCATGCGTTGCCATTGAGAAACACATATAAAGTTTGAGAATACAGGATTTGTGTGAGATAACTTGAGTTTTAGTCTCAGTTTTAATAATTGCAGAAGTTAATTACCTATTTAAGCTTTAGTTTGCCATTCATAAAATGGGAGTAAAAATTCTGCCTCTTTGATTTGTCTTGGTATAAAAATATTTGAAATACCCTAATGCATAATTAGTACCCAACAAATGGCATTCCATTATGGGAGTATTCATTATTGGCATTTCCATCACCATTCTTATGTCCCTGCTACTTCGCATATATTCAGTACAGGCAATCATAGTAGATCTAAAGAAAGCAAAGATAATCCTTATTTTTTTCATTTAATTAGAAAATCTAATTAAAATTAAATGTACTTCAATAAAGGCATGTGTGAAGTTTCTTTGCTTTGAGCAAATATTCTTCAGACCCCTGTGGTAATTCTCTCATGCTACTTGGGTGAAGTATTTGACACTTTAATGTCTTTTTTTAAAAGAACAAACCAATCAATTATTTTATGTAATTTGGTTTGTTGATAACATCCCCAAATATGAGAACGATGATTCACATATCATTCACTGATTTCCTTGTTGAATAATTTATGTGGTCATGAACCAAGGCATGCATCCTAGGTGGCATTATGTAATATATCAGTCAGGATGGAGTAGAATAAATGAGCTAATGTTTAAAAAACATATTATCTACATTTGGAAACTTTTAAACATGAAGGGACGGAAACAACAGCTTTGTCTGCATTTTCTACATCAGATAAAGATAATTCCTCCTTCATTTAATTCCTGTAATAGGAATAATGACACAGAATTCTATTTATTTTTTATGCTATAGAAGGCATCAAGTGTGATATACAAAGAAAATCACAATGCAGTAATTTAATGCTAATAAAATTCATGGGGAAGTAAATTTAAATACTTTCACATGTCATAAACTCCTTGCTTGCATTGACATACACATTGGTATGAACATCAAATTCCATTTGTACACAGATTGGACTTCTCCAATCAACAAGAAAAAAGGTTTCACTAAATAGTAAGTGCCAAGTGTAAACAGTACATTTAGTGCAAATTGAAAGGTACATATGATGAAATTTTTCTAATATTAATTGGCTTATGTTATCAGGTGCATGAATGATAACGTTCCTAATAAACCAATAGTAGAATACATTCCCAAGTATGCAAATAAACCTGCTGCTAGAGTTATTTAATGTGCTTTTATGCAAGGAGCATGGGCTAGTAATTTAGATTCTGTTGACGCAGCAGATTATTATAACTCTAATAGTCGCATATGATGCTACTCAACTGATGATAAGTGGGGCAGGTCAGTTCATCAGGCTTTGTCTCTAATGAGCACTAAAAATGCACGGTGCAAACTATAGTGGAGAAACGACTTGACTTTTCTAAATTAAATGCGCTGAAGGGAGGGCAAATAAAGCTCTATTTTCAGAAGGAGAAAGTCTGTTAGGCAATAGCCAAAAGGTTTCCCCCATGAGAGAGCCACATTCACCATCGATCACCATGCATCACGAAAATTTATCTATGCCTAGAAAAAGGAGCCTCCATTCTTTCCACTTCATTCTCCCCACCCGAAAAAACCAGGCTAGATTACCTTTCTCACAATGGCTTCCTGTGAATCCAGAGGGACAGGCACATTTGTTAGGAGCCACACACGTTCCACCGTATCTGCAGCCCTCTTCACAGAACGCTGTCGAAAAAGAATGATTTTGCTTAGGTAAAAAGCACTCAGGAAATCCATGGAAGATCACATGAGCATTGAACCTCTCCTTGCGGCATCAGGGAATACACACATCTGTACTTAGCAAAATAAGATTTTCCAAATATAAAAAGAAGCCAGTTTTACAGGACCCATTTCACTTTTTATAGAAAATCAAATGAAATCATGGATGAGGTGCTCAGCACTGGTCTGGCATGTGCTAAGTGTTGGCTAGTATTAGCAGCTACTGCTGTTGCTATTATTATTGATAAAATTGAAATCAAATAAGAGAAATTGAGTAACTAGTAATGGTAAGATTCGGGTGAAGGCAAAGACTTTTGTACTGCTATTTTATATTATACTATTTTTCACCAACCATCTTGTATGACAGTTTTTGGATTTTAAATAGCAGTTTTCAGCATTTAAATAGCAGTTTTCGGTATTTGATAAACTTTTATAACGTAATAATTTAACTCCTTATTTTTAGTTAATTAAGCTATTTCCAGTATTTTGGTAATAAAAACAATGCAATGTTTTTATAGTTAAAGTGCTTTGTTTACCCCTAAATTATTCCTCTAGTGCAAAGTGCTCAGTGCAGAAATGCTGCTGAAGAGCGGGTGGACTCTGCCACTTGATAAAGCTTTCAAAGTTGTCCCAATTCCATCCCAGTGCTGCTCTGCCACCCTACCCAGCTCATGTTAGTTCCCCCTGTACACAGCACACACAACAGGACAGCACAGGAACCTTCACCTCTACTGCAGCATTACATACAATCGTCCATTCTGGTCACCATCCACCACCTCATTCACTGGACTATAAAGCCCACGAGAACAAGGAGAAAATTTGCTTGTGCTCACCACTCTGTCCCAGTCTCAGTATCTGACTGCATAGCAAATCCTCAAAAAATATTGTTTTGAATTCTTTCATAGCTATTCTGCAGATTATTCAGATAAAAAAACTCTTGTTCTAATAATTCTGAATCACTTCCAACCAGAATTGTCTCTTATCGTTAAATAACCAGAAGTTAGCATACTATAAAATACACTTAAAATATTATCAATGAAGGTGATTGGAAGCATTAATCTCAAATTGCTTTTATTATAGGAGACAAATGTTTAAATTTTAATTGTAGTTCAAAAATACTGCCCACTCTGAAAAAAAATGTCATGGTTGCCTTCTGCTACTGGCATCATCACATAATTAATATGAATTTAGCTCTAAGGAGTTAAATTATTTGTTTAGTTGAATACAAGTCCAAGTACCTAGAACTTGTCACAACATTGCCATTTCCCATTTCCCACTTTCTATCACTTGGATGACTTAACATTCTTGCTTCAGCAAGTAATTGTGAGCTCCTTTGCCTTTGTCAGTAAGCAGTGACTACCTTGAAATGCAAACATCCTGATCTTAGCACACTTAACCAATGCACAAAGAGATTTATACAGTTTTTACCTTGGTATGCTCATGACAAAGTCCAAAACATATATAAATATATGTATGCAAAAGATATTTAAAGTATAGCTTTGCATAACACAAGAGGACAGGGTTTTTGCAAGTTAAAAATGACAGGAAAATTTTGTAAAATAGATACTCAAGTAGCATCAAAAGAGGCCAGAACTTCTTCAGTTTCTTTTTTTTAAATATTTTATGACTGTCTGTTAATATTGCATAATGATGGGGTATACTGTGGGCAGTTAGTACAGACATTCAACATTTCTTAATCAATTTCAGTCCCCTTTTGGCCCTCTCCCTTTTCTCCTCTCTCTATCTTGACCCCTTTCCCATCTCCAGCATTCTACCTTTTAGTTTTCCATTGTATATCCTTAATTTTAATCAGTTATTTATTATTTTATGCATTTTCTCATATTAGCAGAAAACATGAGATACTGAACTTTCTGAATCTGGCTAATTTCACTCAACAAGACAGTTTCTAGCTTGACTTTTTTTAAGTGCACGAATGAAACAGTATTCATCTAGATCCTGCAGACCTGGTTGGGAGCCTGGGTGATATTGCATTGTGTATATATGCTCATGATTTGCTCCACTCTTAGTTAGAATTAATAATAGGAGGTTTTGTGAGGAAAGCATGAGATGCTTGTGACACTGTATGACTGCACACATATCATAATCAAAACACTACATGAGGATAAAATGATTTCACATTTGTAAGGAATGTAAAAAGTGTTTGGCACATAGTTACTCCCGTATAAGCATTTTGTTCACATAAACCCCGTTGACAACAGTGTCATTGTGGCTGTGAACAAACTATCCAAGACCCAAACAATGTAAGCCCATCCTACAAGATGTACAGCTCCATCCAGATGAGTTAAAGGCATCTCTTGTGATTTATGATTGATTTACTTTCAAATAAGGGTAGTATCAGCCCTTGGTATGGAGATATCTGATAGATCTTAGTGTTTTCATACAAAAACAAAAGGTGAAACTGAGATTGTGAAATCAGGTGCCCTGTCTAAGGCTACATAGGTACTAAGTAAAGAAATCTTTACTTTAAAAATCTTACCTCTTTTTCATGTGTTCCACTATGGTTTTGTCTATAATTTGATATTCACATAGACAGATTTACTTTTTTTTAATAGTTCCATAATAGATAAAGGAAATAAATAAAAAATGAAATAAAAATATACCCAAATTTTATAGGCTAAATTAAACAATTGGTGGCATGTACAAATTCATGAACCTATTAGTTAATTACTTTGTTTGAGCCTTATAGTATTTATAATAAATCCAAATACATATCTATTTTTAAATGGAATTTACTTAAATTAAACAAAGCTTATATTGCCTATGTGAGTATTAAATGACATGAAAAAATAATTTTAAAAACCACAAAAAACAAACAATGAAGTACTGTCTCATTCAAAGTTTAAATACTCTTTGAGGAATGAAGATCAATACACGTTTGCTTTGAACATCTCATAAAATATCAACTTAAACTGTTGTATCTTGCTCCGAAGTTGGTGGGTGGATTCTTTCTACTAGATAGGCTGTGTTCAACCAACAATGCATCCAGCATTTAAAAAGACAGGATTCTGACATTGCGGGGACCTACAATACATATGGTATTACTTGTTGGTGTCAAAATTAAAGAAAGAACCTAGGTCACCATTACATTCCCTTGCAAGTTTGTGAGTAAATGGGCTAATTAGAAACTATGGTCCAAATCCTTATTCTCAGTTTATTAATTGTGTGACCTACAGCAACTCATTTTACTGCTCTTTGCCTACACTTTCTCACAAGGAAAGCAGTATTGATTAATATTGATAGCACTGATGCTGTGAAAGTTAAATTAAAATCACCAACATTAACCACAAAGTACAGTGCAAAACAATTGAAATGTACCCAAGAACTGGAGGCAATTGCTGTTTTTGTATCTCTTGGATTCTTCTTTTCAAGATACTAATATAGGAATAGTTAAACTGGATTTTCAACTTGATTGGCTTGAAAGCAACCCAAGAAAGAAACACATTTTGTGTATATTTTTGTGGGTCACCACCCGTTCCTCTGGGATTGTTCCTATTCTCTGCTTCCTCAGCAACATGAAATGAACACCTTTGCTCTAACGTACCCTTCTGTCCTGATATTTTTGTTATGCAGAAAGCTGATCGAGGGGTAAAACCTGAAACCATGAACCAAATTAAACTTCTCCTTTAAGGTGTGGTGGGGAATATTGGACCCCAGTGATAGGAAAGCTGACCAAAGTAGAATACTGGTACCAGGAGTGGAATCACTGCTGATTATATAGCCCAGAAGCCTTTGGAACTGGTTTATGGGAGGAGTTTGGAAAAGTTTATAGATGCCAGATGGAGAAGCCCTAGAATATTATAAGCAGAGATGGATGGGGAATTCTGGCCAGAGCTCAAAATTCTAGAATGTTGATAAAAATGCCAACAGTAAAGGCCAGGTTGATGAAGTTTCACTTAGGAATGAGGACAATCTAACGAACTTGCCTAGAGGCCAGCCATGTTATAATCAGCAGAAAATTTGATTTTTTTTTCCATGTCCTTAGATTCTGCAGGATGGTCAGTTTAAGGGAAATGGACTAATTGATCTGATGGAGGAATTTAAAGTCATATCAACGTTCAAGTTATACCTGCTTTTAGACAGATATATAATGATGATTGAAAGCAAAAACATTTTTAAAAGCATAAATATCCATAAAACTTAAATTTTGACCTTGAAGGAACCACATGTAAAGTTGATATGGTTGCTACAGAAATACACACTGCTAATAAGATCACAAAATTTTGAACAAGGAAAAGGATGCCCTTGATGACATCTGAAGAACCTGGAAGGCCCAATTAATTTCAGGTTCAAGTGTGAAAAAGGAGTAAACACTTTATCTGAGAAGAGAACCCCCAAGACCCCTGTTTAAGAAGGGCCAGCTAAGACCCTTCTCACAATTAGTTTAACCAGGCTCAGTAATCCATGGACTCAGTGGCCTTGACAGCTGTGGCCTAAGGACACCTATCTACTATTTGAGCTCTCACAGATATTAGTATAATCTATGTAATACTGATTTTTCAGTGTACATAATGCAAGAATTGAGGGATCACAAAAGTATCCATCCAGATTTCAAAGGAAGAACTAGAAAACCAGGCAAAGTGGACTTGAAAGAGGATTTTGGCATAAATCCAAAGTTGAAATGATGACCTTGAAGATACAAGGAACATGAAATTCTTAGGCTGTGACCTGTAAAATCATTATCAATGGGGCTGCCAAGTCCTCTGGAACTCATATCATAGCACCTCGGGCACAGATCCTAGACACTGAGCAATAGGTTTAACGCTTCCCTGCTAGGTTTCAATCTTACTTTGATCACATCCATTTTATTCCTTTCTTTTAGAATGGAAATATTTACTGATACCACTGTATATTGGAAATAAGTACCTTACTTTTTGAATTAAGGGTTTACAGCTAGGAGCTTGCCTTGAGTCTTTGAGGAGACTTTGGATTTAGGTTTTCAACAGTGCTGAAACTTTTGAGAATTTGGGAAGGGTATTCTTGGGTTTTTGGTTGTAGGCAGAATTGTTTTATTGTATTAGGCAAAATATTTTGGCTTTTTTTGTTTATTTGAAGATTAAGTATTATTTAAGGAAGTATGTCTGGATGTCAAATTGACAAGGGGTGGAATGTTACAGTTAAGCTAGACTGTCAACATAGATGGCTTGAAAGCTGTCCAAGGAATCAATAAAGCACACTTCTGAATGTGTCTGGGGGCTGTGAAGGCATTATTCTGTTTCTGTATCCAGCCCTGATCCCTTCCTCTCTGGTACTCTTCCTTTGCTTGTCTTCCCAGGCA
>RJWT010005902.1:0-30110 GCA_004365215.1 Cuniculus paca | reverse complement strand
CTGCCAATCATTCCTGTGGGTCTAGGTAGCCCAACACATAAATTGGATTCCAGGCCTATTTTCACACAGCAGAACCATTTCTAACATTAGGTTCTTCTTCTCCCATGGAGTTCTTTCTCGGGAAAAACACCACAAGTTTTGGGGCATTTCGTTGCACAGGGGTGACTAGTCATCTCTATGCAATCTGCCATTCAGTAAGGCCAATCCAGAAAACGAACGTGTGCCTCTCCTGTAGAGAAAGAAGCATAGCCTCCCCAGTGTGCAGGCATGTTGAGTTCTGTGAGCTGAAGTTATACTGAGTTTGATTTAGCTGCTGCAGCTTTCCTGGCAAAAGAGTGGTAGTAAGGCACTCCTGGACATTCATTTTTATGGGCCTAGGGAGCCCAACACATTAATTGGTTTGCACTCTTATTTCCAAAAAGCGGACCATTTCTAACATTGAGTTCTTCTTCTCCCAAGGAGTTCTGTCCTGGGAAGCACACCAGAAGTTCTAGGGAATTTCTTTGCACATGGCTGACTAGTAATCTCTAGGAAATGTGCATTTCAGTAAGGAAAATCCAGAAAGCAAACGTATGCCTCTCCAATATAGAAGGAAGCACAGCCTCCCCAGTGTGCAGGCATGTTGAGTTATGTGAGCTGAAGGTATACTGAGTTTGATTAGGTGCTTATGAATTCTTTCAACACAGTGGAAGTAAGGACTTCCCTGCTGTTCATTCCTATGTTCCTAGATAGGCCAACACATAAACCTGTTTCCACATTTAATTCCACACAGCAGATTATTTTTCTAATGTTGAGATCTTTTTGTCCCATTGCATTCTTTCTGGGGAAGCACACCACACGTTTTGGGCAATTTTATAGGACTTCGGTAATTAGTCATCTCCGTGCAATCTGCCTTTCAGTAGGGCAAATCCAGAAAACAAATGTGTGCCTCTCCCATAAAGAAGAAATCACAGTCTCCCCGTGTGCAGACATGTTGAGTTCTGTGAGCTGAAGTTATACTGAATTTGATTTAACTGCTTCAGCTTTCCTGGTAAGAGAGTGGTACTAAGGCTTTCACTGCCATTCATTCCTAAGGGCCTAGGTCACTCAACACATAAAGTCATTTCCACACGTATTTCCACACACCAGAACCACTTATTACATTGTGTTCTTCTTCTCTGATGAAGTTCTTTATGAGAAAACACACTGCAAGTCTGGGGTATTTCATTGCACAGGGGTGACTAATCATCTCTATGCTATCTGCCTTTCAGAAGGCAAATCCAGAAAACATACGTGTGCCTCTCCCGTATAGAAAGGAGGACAACCTCCCCAGTGTGTAGACAGGTTCTGTTCTGTGAGCTGAAGTTATACTGAGTTTGATCAGGTGCTGCAGATTTCCTCGCAAAACAGTGGTAGTAAGGCATTTCCTCCGATTCATTCCTATGGGCCTACATACTCAAACACAGAAAGTCCTTTACACTCTTATTTCCATGCAGCAGAACCATTTCTAACGTTGACATCTTCTTTGCCCATCGAGTTCTTTCTGGCTAAACACACCATAAGTTCTGGGGCATTTCGTTGCACAGCGGTGACTAGTCATCTCTATGCAATTTGCCTTCAAGCAGTGAAAATCCAGAAAACAAATGTGTTCCTCTGCCATATAGAAAGAAGCATAACTTCGCAAGTGTGCAATCATGTTGAGTTCTGTGAGCTGAAGTTATACTGTGTTTCAATAGGTGCCAAGTTTCCCGGCAAAAAAGAGTGGCAGAAAGTCATTCACTGCCATTCATTCCAAAGGCCTTAACTAGCCCAACAGACAAAGTGGTTTCCACTCTTATTTTCACACAGCATAATGATTTCTAATGTTGAGTTCTTCTTTTGCCATGGAGTTCTATCTGGGGTAACACACCACAAGTTCTCGGGAATTTCGTTGCACAGGTGTCACTTGTCATCTCTATGCAGTCTGTCTTTCACTAAGGCAAATCCAGAAAACAAACGTATGCCTCTCCCACATATGAAGAAGCACAACCTACAAAGTGTGCAGACATGTTGAGTTCTATGAGCTGAAGTTATACTGAGTTTGATTTAGCAGCTGTAGCTTTCCTGGCAAAGAGTGGTAGTAAGGAATTATCAGTCAATCATTCTAAAGGGCCTACGTAGCCCAACACATAAAGTGGTTTCCACTCTTTTTTCTACAGAACAGAACTATTACTAACGTTGAAATTTTCTTCTCCCATGGAGTTACTTGTCGGGAAAGACACCACAAGTTGTAGGGAATTTACTTGCACTGGGGAGACTAGTCATTTCTACGCAATCTGCCCTTCAGTAAGGCAAATCCAGAAAACAAACGTGTGCCTCTCCCATATAGAAGGAATCACAGCCCCCCGTGTGCAGATATGTGGAGTTCTATCAGCTGAATTTACACTGAGTTTGATTTAGCTATTTCAGATTTCCTGGCAGAAGAGTCGTAGTAAGGTATCCCCTGCCTTTCATTCCTATGTGCCTAGGTGGCCCAAAACAGAAAGTGGTTTCCAAAATTATTTGCAAACAGCAGAACTATTTCAAACATTGAGTTCTTTTTTTCCTATGGAGTTCTATCTGGGGAAACACACCACAAGTTCTGGGGCATGTCGTTGCACAGGGTTAACTAGTAATCTCTATGCAATCTGTCTTTCAGTAAGGCAAATACAGAAAACAAACGTGTGCCTCTCCAACATACAAAGAAGCACAGCCTCCCCAGTATGCAGACATGTTGAGTTCTGAGAGCTGAATATATACTGAGCTTGATTTAGCTGCTTCAGCTTTCCTGGCAAAAGAGTGGTAGTAAGGTATCCCCTGGCATTCATTTCTAGGGGCCTACATAGCCCAAAACATTAATGTTTTTCCACTCTAATTTCCACGCAGCAGAACCATTTCTAATGTTGAGTTCTTCTTTTTTCATGGAGTTGTTTCTGGGGAAACACACCACAAGTCCTGGGTAATTTTGTAGCACAGTGGTGACTATTAACTCTAAGCAATCTGACTTTGAGTAAGCAAATTCAGAAAACAAACGTGTTCCTCTCCCTTATAGAAAGAAGCACAGCCTCCCCCGTGTGCAGACATGTTGAGTTCTGTGAGCTGTAGTTACACTGTGTTTGATTTAGCTGCTACAGTTTTGCAGCCAAAGGAGTGGTAGTAAGGCATTTCCTGCGATTGATTCCTAAGGGCCTAGATAACCCAACACATAAAGTGGTTTCCAGGCTTATTTCCATACAGCAGAAGCATTTCTAACGTTGAGTTCTTCTTTTCCCATGGAGTTCTTTCTGGGGAAACACACCACATCATTTGGGGAATTTCTTTGCCCAATGGTGAATAGTCATCTCTATGCAATCTACCTTTCACTAAGGCAAATCCAGAAAATTAACGTGTGCCTGTCCCATATAGAATGAATCACAGCCTCCCCTGTGTGCAGACTTGTTTAGTACTGTGAGCTGAATTTATACTGAGTTTGATTAGGTGCTGCAACTTTCCCAGCAAAAGAGTGGTAGTAAGGCATTCCCTTCCAGTTATTCCTGTGGGCCTGCATAGCCCAACACATAAAGTGGTTTCCACTCTTTTTCCACAAAGGAGAACCATTTCCAATGTTGTGATCTTCTTCTCCCATGGAGTTCTTTCTGGGGAGATACAGCACATGTTGTGGGGAATTTCATTGCACAGGGAAGACTAGTCATTTCCACGCAATCTGCATTTCAGTAAGGCAAATCCAGAAAACAAACATTTTCCTCTCCTGTGCAGAAAGGTTCACAGCCTCCCCTGTGTCCCGACACATTCCATTAACTGAGCTGAGGGTATACTGTTTTTTATTTAGGTGTTGCAGCTTTCCTGGCAAAGGAGTGGTGGTAAGCCATTTCCTCCCTTTCAATCCTATTGGCCTAGATAGCAAAATACAAAAATTGTTTCCACAGTTATTTACAAACTGCAGAATTATTTCTTACATTGAGTTCTACTTCTCCTATGCAGTTCTTTCTCAGGAAATGCACAACACATTCTGGGGAGTTTCCTTGCACAGTTGTGAATCGTCATCTCTATGCATTCTGCTTTTCAGTAAGGCAAATCAAGAAAACAAATGTGTGCCTTTCTCTTATAGAAAGAAGCACACACTCTTCAGTGTGCATAGATTTTGATTTCCTACTCCTGAAGTTATACTGAGTTTGATTTAGCTGTTGCAGTTTTCCTGGCGAAAGAGTGTAGTAAGCCATTTCCTCTCCTTCATTCCTACGGGCCTAGATGGCCCAATACATAAAGTTCTTTCCACTCTTATTTCCACACAGCAGAATCTCTTCTAACATTGAGTTCTATTGCTCCCATGGAGTTCTTTCTAATGAAACAAAACAGAAAGTTCTGGTGTCTTTCATTGCATTTTGAATAGTCATCTCTATGCAATGTGCCTTTCAATATGGAAAATTCAGAAAACAAATGAGTGCTTCTCCCATGTAGAAAGAAGCACTGTCTCCCCAGTGTTCATACATGTTGATTTCTCTGAGCTGAATGCATACTGAGTTTGATTTAGGTGCTGCAGCTTTCCTGGCATAAGAGTGCTTGTAAGCCATTTCTGCCCATTCTTTCCCATGGGCCTAGGTGGCCCAACACATAAAGTTTTTTCCACTCTTATTTCCACACAGCAGAATCATTTCTAACATTGAGTTCTACTTCTCCTATGGAGTTCTTCCTGGGGAAACACACCACAAGTTCTGGCGATTTTCATTGCACAGGGGTGAATAGTCATCTCTATGCAATGTGCCTTTTACTAAGCCAAATCCAGAAATCGAACGTGTGCCTCTCTTGTATATAAAGAAGCACATTCTCTCCAGTATGAAGACATGTTGAGTTCTCTTAGCTGAAAGTATACTGTGTTTGATAGAGCTGTTACAGCTTTCCTTGCAAAATAGTGATAGTAAGCCTTTTTCTCCCATTCATTCCTATGGGCCTAGATGGCCCAACAGATAAAGTTGTTTCCATGCTTATTTCCACACAGCAGAATCATTGAGTTCTAATACTCCTATGGAGTTCTTTCTGAGGAAACACACCACAAGTTCTTGGGAGTTTCGTTGCACAGGGGTAAATAGTTGTCTCTATGCAATCTGTCTTTCTGTAAAGCAAATCCAGAACACAAACCTGTGCCTCTCCCATATAGAAAGAAGCACGGCCTCCCCTTTGTGCAGCTGATTGTGATGACACTGTGCTCTGGCCCATCTCGGCTGTCTCTTTCTTTTGGCAATCTTCTTATTAGATCTATTTTCACAGGGCGGCCCTAAGTTTTTTTAAGAGTCTGCTGTGTCGCTCGGACTGACCTTTAAATTCATTATGAAGCCTAGACTGGCCTCAAACTCACAGGGATCTTCCTATCTCTGCCTCCTCCACAGTCCTGGGATTACAGGCAACAGAATGCTCTTTTAAAGCATAAAGGAGATCTTATCATTTCCCATGTAAAACCTTTCAAGGAATAAATTCTTTTGAGGAGTGAAATGCTATGGAGGCTGCCTCCTGTTTATCTCTCCCCCTTATCATTTAACACTTAACAGTCTTTTTGGTTTGACAGATAAACCCAACCCTCCTACAAGAGCTTTATCCCTGTTTCTTCACTTTCAGAGTACTGAGATTACTGGTGTGCACCACCTCATCTGAAGAAACACCCCACCTTAGTTATTGGTGTTCTCAATGGCTTTTTTGTAAAGGAAAAAATAATAGAATAGTGTATGAAGTAATAAAGATTTCCATAAAAATATGACTCTGAAACATAATACTTTTTGGTCTTCCCTGTCACTTGATGAAAACAAAGTCCAGTTTTTAGTAGACTTAAAACTTTTCTACACATTCTTCAGGAGTTGAGACTGGAAATATTTACTGTTTGGCAAACTGATATAACTTACATATGTCAAGACTGTGTCAGTCAGTTGCTAAGAGAATAAGGGTTGTGAATTTGAAGATCTTTCATATTTTTCCTTTCTGTGTCTGAACTGTCCATAATGAAATGTGCTAGGCATCAGCAGATACACTTCTAGGCTACATAGTGCAGAGAGCCATGGAAATGTATTTCATCTTCTGTCCACAGACTCAGTACTCCTTCAAGCAAGTGTTTGGTGCTCACACCACTCAGCAGGAGCTTTTTTTTTCTGTTGACAAAAGTTTAAAATCTACTACAAACATGTGTAAGTTATGAACATTTATACTTTGAAAGATATAGCATAACAGTTTTTAAGGCAAAGACCATTACAAGGAGAAATTAACAACAGTATAATCTTAGCCGGTAACATTACATATTGTATTAATATTAGCTTTGATGGCATATATGGAAAAACCTAAAATAGTGGAGGCTTAAATTGGATAGTGGTTATTTCTCCCTATAGTAAAGAAGCCTGAACGTAGTTATTCCAGGCTGCATGTCTTGCAATCTGCTATCATTAGTGTACTGATGGTTCTCAACTTAATAACTGTTCAACTTAATGATTTTTTTGACTTTATGATGGTGTGAAAATGATATGCATTCAATAAGAACTGTACTTCAAATTTTTATTTTGATCTTTTCTTGGGCTAGCAATACATAATATGGTATTCTCTCACTACATTGGACAGTGCCAGTAAACCACAACCCCGTCTGCCTTCTGATCATGAGGTGAAATCATTTATACTCCAGAGTAGATTGTATTGCTAAGATATAATGTTTGGTAGGTTAAGTGTGTTAAATATATCTTCAATTTACAGTATTTTCATTCTACAATGCATTTATCTAGACCTAACTCTATTGTAAGTTGAGGAGCATCTGTACTACTTTATAGTCTAAAATGATTTTTTTATTTTTTTAATTTATTTTATTTTATATTATTTTAAAGAAAATAGGACAAAACAAAACAAAACAGAATGAAAAAAGCAAAAGAAAACTGTATAGAGTCAAACATAATATAGCATTTCAAAGCAGAACACTGCAAGCTATACAGGTTTTCAAAACATAACAACAGGAGATTAACAATGGTTACCCTAGTGTCACTTGCTTTCTTCAAAATGGTTGTTCTTACATTTACAGACAATAAACTCAAACAAAACAAAGTAGTCTAAAACCAGATAAAAGAGAATAGCATTACAGGTCTTCAAGTTGGATAACAGGAAATGAGCAATGGCTACTATAGTGTCTCATTTTTCAAAAGAGCTATTCCTATTTTCTCACTTATTGCTTTCAAATAGTAGGAAAGGATCTTAAACCAATCAAATCCAAGAATAAAAGCACCATTGAATTTCAGAACTACTTCTAGCAGGAGCTTTTTGATACTGTGGCAAAGCCCTTAGTGGACGACCTCATTCATGGCAAAAATGGTGAGATTCTTGAGAATTTGCTTGGATTGTCCTGTCCTCCTCCTCCTCCTCCTCCTCCTCCTCCTCCTCCTTCTTCTTCTTCTTCTTCTTCTCCTTCTTCTTCTTCTTCTTCTCCTTCTTCTTCTTCTTCTTCTTCTTCTTCTTCTTCTTCTTCTTCTTCAACACAGTCTTACTATGTAACTTAGGCTGACCTTGAACTCACAGTGATCCTCCTGCCTCAGCCTCCTGAGTGTTGGGATTACAGGTGTGCACCAGCTTGCCTGGTGTTCTTTCAATAAAAATGTTTTTGATATTTACAATTTGGTTTCAATTTCACTTCAATTCAGATTCATTAATGTGATGTTAAACGTGCTGTTTTTGAGAAAGTTAATTTTCGTGTTTTTTGCTTATGATGGAGGACATGCTCTAAGCACAGGACTTTAGTTAACTCACTATGACTTGCTGTACTGCAGGTCTCCTCTTTACATATGGTGTGAGAGGAAGCAGGATAGCTCACACCATAATGGGTTCTCCAGGGAAAGGATGACTGCTTCCTCGGTTCTTGAAGATGGTCTTTAACAGCATAGGGCCATTTCAGGCCAAACGCTATGTATTAGTCTGCTGTGTTGTGCCTATTTTAGTTTAGCTTTTAGTTTTAGTTTTGGGGTTTTTTTCGTTTTGACACAGGGTCCCACTGAGTAGTTCAAACTGGCCTTGAACTCACTGTGTAGTGCAGGCTGGCCTCAAATTCACAGCAATCCTTGTGCATCAGCTGGCAAGTGCTGAGATTACAGGCATGCACCACCACACAGCCCATGTTATTTCTATTTTACAAAGGCCCAAGGTGCCCTGAATACAGTGGTATTAGAAAGAATCAAAGCATCGTGGCCATCTTGAAACTTACATATTTAATTGTTAGAGTTCATTTTTAAAATGTGTTTTGTACTACTTAAGTCAAATTCTTTTTTTTCTTATTTTGAAAAGATTTTTCTTATTTTGAAAAGATTACCAAGCAAAACAGAGTAAAGTCAATCAAAGCAAAGCAATGAACATGCTACATGACTTTTAAACAGGATAAAAAGCAATCAATAAGGCTACTATAATGCCTCTTGTTATCTGTAATATACCTGCCCATACCATCAGATAAGTAAAATCAAACAAAATACAACAAATTAAAATGGTAGAAACAAAACCAAACAAGCAGAACAATGTAAGCAATACAGAATTTCAAGATATTAGCAAAACAGTATTGGCTATTATAATATTTGTGATCTTCAGAATAGTTACCTACACTTTCAGACATATTACAATCAAACCACAGAGAATAGAGTAAAATGAATCAAAGCAAACAATGAAAGCCATGCAGGGTTTCTAAACAAGATAAATGGACATCCTCGATGGCTGCAATCTTATATTTTGTTATCTTTAAAATAGCTTTCCATGCCATCAAGTATAATAAAATCAAAGAAAGCAGAATAAAATAAAACTAATCAGAACAATGAATACAATCTGAATTTCAAATCATGATAATAGATTAATAGTGGTCATTTCCTTCGCTTTTTAGATAATTCCTCCCCTTTGACTTTCCCAATATGTATTGTGCCTTTTGGATCCCACTAACACCTTTAGTTTGTTATGCTATGGAGACAAAACAAAATTCACCCTTGTGACTCTGAGTCATTACATGCATGAGCACTATTACCAGTTGCCTCTATCTACCTACAAGAGGCTTGAGGTTATCTTCCTTTATAGCTGAGTAGGTTTCCACCCCATGAAATACCATGCCTTTCTTACCCATTCTGCAATTAATGGGCAGGCTACCCTATTTTTTTTTCCTAGCTCCCTGTCACATACAGCATTGTTCTCTCTCCTTTGACTTTCAGACTATGAATTTTCTTTCTAGCTAAATGTGTTTCTTGCATAGAGCATATTGATGGATCCTGTCTCCTGATCCACTATGCCTCTGTTTCTTTCTATTAGTGCCTCGAGGCCCTCTTGCGCTGTATTGTCTCTGCCATGCTATTTTCCTGCCATTGGCTCCCTATTTTTCCTCTCCATTCAATCGACTGGCCCCACTTGATGGTCCCCCTCTGACATTGTTCATGAGACCATGGTCTTCTTTCTCTAAAATGTCCTTTAGTTATCTTTGTAGGGTTGGTTTGTTGGTCATGAATTCCTAGAGTTGTTCTTTGTCATGGAAGTATCTTGTTTCTCCATTAATTTTGAAAGAAAGCTTTGCAGGGTACATCAGTCTGGGTTAGAAGTTATTTTCTTTCAGGACTTGCATTAAGTCAAATTCTAAGAAGCACTGACCTTTGCTATTCCTTCGGGTTTTTAAATTTAGGGATAGGAATAGCATGGAAAATCAGTGTGAGGTTGATGCCTTATTAGAACATCAGAAATGAGGAGCCATACCCAACCCAAAGACCACCTCTGCCAAGTAAGTAATCACCTCTGGAGGCTGCTGAGTGGTGAATGGTATGTTTTCTCTGCTGTTCTCTCTGGTTTCAAGCATCTGGCTTGTGGTGCAGTTGTAAGAAGCCACCTATGGGGGGATTGTTAGAGCCCGGACTGGGAATCCAGAAGGACTGGTGGCATTAACAAATCTGAGTAACTAGGAATAAAGTGGATTTCTGCACCCTGCTCTAAGGCCAGAACATCTGTGTTACAGCTTTAGTTTCCCTGTGGCACTGTTTCCTTCGGATCATGACTTAGAGTGAATAAAATCACTTCATTTTTGTTTTTTCAGGCAACAAGTAGATGCAGACTTTACAGATATAATAAATGTCCAAGAATGCTGCAAAGTAGAACAAGTCGATAAAGACAGTGTCTATGGTTTATTTGTCTCTTACATTGAAATATATAATAATTACATTTATGATCTACTGGAGGAGGAGCTATTTGATCCAATAAAGAGCAAGTAAGTAGAGGCACCAGCATGTTAGCTGTCCACCTCGGGGCCATCCCTCAGGGAGCCTTTAGTTTTTCAGCTGTAAATGGGGACAGTGCTTGCATTTGTTTTCAGAGTGAGTGGAGTATCTCACATATGTATTTAGTGTTCAGTGAGCACTTATTGCTAATGATATTGTAGGTGTTTTAGGGAAGTGGTGGGCTCAGGCATATAAGGAAAAAAGTGACCCAGATATTCATTTGGAGATTAGTTTTTGTTCTTGGTTTTTGAGACAGGGCCTCGCTATACAGCTATACAGTTCATGTTGAGTGTGACCTCAATATGTAGCCAAGCATGGGCTCAAACACAGAATGAGCCTCCTGACTCAGCCTCTCAACTGCTGCAATTACAGGCTTGCAGCACCATACTCAGCTGGAGATTACTTTTGAGATCTTGGCTCTGAGTTATTCTGAGCAGGTCCTTGATTATTATACAAGGGAGCATCCCTGCTGATGCAAGCTGGTGCTCTCTTTCCAGGACCTGATGCTCACCATGGGGAGTTTCACAGTCTCTTTAGCCCACTGACCTGCACATCTCTATGGGGCTTGATGTACAGGTGTTCTCTGATATTCCATTGTTGATTAATACCAAGTGACATCATGTTGCTATTCTGCCAGAATTCAGACTCTGCCTTAGGTTTCCTGGGTCTTGCCTTGCTGAGAACCTAAGACAAGACCTAGTTACCATCAGGAGTACAAATAATAAATCTGCATTTGTGTCCAAGCCAACTCTGGAATCTCAGGTCTAATGTTCATATTGTATCTTATTCCTCTTGTGGAGGGTTTTGTTCCTCAGCTAAAAGTTGACCTTTAGTGCCATCTCTGTTAGGGCCTCTCAGGACACCTGTGATATGCAGGCCTGTATCTTATATTTAACATGTGTGAGTTGTTCACGGTGGTACATGCCTGTAGTCCCAGCTCTCAGGAGTCTGAGACAGGAGGATTGCTGTGAGTTCAAGGCTACTCTTGGTTACATAGCAAGTTCAAGGTTTGCCTGACCTGCATAGCAAAGCCTTGTCTCCAAAAAAAGAAAAAAATTGTGTGTATCTGCCTAGTGGAACACACTGGAGAAACAGCTAGATTAAGAAAACAGGAGTCACTGTATGTGGTTGATTTCTATAAAAGATGTGTTTTGGTTGAGGCCAAACTTGCTAAACATTTGTATGACACTTACTGAACCACATTTCAGTGGAGGAACTTCATTTGGGGTCCTCAAATTTACCAAGTAGGAAGATAAGTGGAGTAAACCTAAGCATTTTAACTCTACACATTTATGTGAAGAAAGACTGTCCTTTTTTTTTTTTTTGCTCTAGTTAATCCTTCCTTAAATGAGAACTTTACCAAGGAACTTATTTTTTGTTCATTTGTTTTGAGGCAGGGTCTTGCTATGGAGTTCAGGCTCACCTTGAACTCACTTTATAGCTCAGGCTGACCTCAAAATCACAGTAATCCTCTGGCCCCAGCCTCTGGAGTGCAGAGATTACAGGTGTGAGTCACCACGCATAGTGGGACTTATTTTTGGAGGTGCCATTTTTTTACTCTTGGAGTGTTAGTATTAAAATTCTTTTGGACTTATAAACATGTGAAAGAGTAAAGATCTTACTATGTGTATGTGTTGTTTGCCTGTGTGTGTTTTCTGGTACTGGGGTTTGAATATGGGGCCTTTGCATTTTGTTACATACCCAGCTGTCCCCCCTCACTTAATTTTTTATTTTGAGATAGGGCCTTGCTAAGTCATTAAGTCACTCAGATGTAGCTCAAACTTGTAATACTCCTGCCTCAGCCTCTCAGAGTGCTGGAATTTCAGGTGTGTGCCACTACATCTGACAATAATTGATTTTTATTACTGATTTTACTATTTTCCTATTTGTTTCAAGTTTGTAGTTATTTTGACTCCATGTTTGTGTGTATGCATTTTCCTAAACTTTGGTAATGTCATTCATTCCTTCTATGTCTAACTGTGTGCCACATTTTTGTTTGGTTTGTGTAAATTGGGATTTTTTTCAAAGGATGAAGTCTTGCTTAACTATGTTATGCAAAGGAAAATGATCAAAAGTGCCATTGTGCTTGGTAACCTTCCCATTTACTTCCTGGAAGAAGTTTACAAGGTGCTTGTTAGCCTTTCATTCAGATTTCATTTGGAAGTGTAGTGTTAGACTTGCTTTTCTAAGCTACTAATTTTTCCTGTGTTTGTCCATGTGACAGGGTCTTCCTTTGTATGTAGTTCAGTCTGACCTTGAACTCACTATTTAGCCCAGGCATGTCTCAAATTTGAAGCAATCTTCCTGACTCAACCTCCCCAGTGCTAGGACTGCAAGCATGCACCATCACACCTGACACTTTTAGTGGTTCTTAATGCAATGAAGAAATCCTGCAGTGGGAGTGTTTTTAAGCTACCTTTCATCATGCCCGTCTCTAGTCCAGGCTGCAGTGCTGCTGTGGAAGCTGTAGTATTTTTCTTACTCCTTTGGTAGGTGGCACAGTTGCAGGAACCCCAGGAGGAGCACAGATTTTGTGTATGTGGGGGTGTTGTCTCTTTCCAAAAGAGAGGGGTGCAGGTACATGCCTAAAGTGGCAGATGGCCATGGCACACTTGCATGGAGGTTTTCACAGACTCTGCACTGGTTGCTACCTCTATACCTTCCTTGCTCCCAAACCATCTTTGGAAATGGTGTCAATGCTGAAAAAAGTAGCTGAGCACTGTCATACATGTGGGTGCTCTGTTGCCACCAAGGCAGAACCAGTGGGGACCTGCCCCACTTTGGTGCGAAGTCACACATTTGATGTTGTGGTCCTCTGTACTCTGATTTATGAATGTTTCTTGTGCTCTGTTAGTGAACCAGAGCAAAGCTTTTACAACAGAGCTGCTTTCTGTTACCTTGTTTTGTACCCAACCTTACCTGTGAGCCCTTGCCATCATACTCTAACATTTCTCTGGGGTCTAAAGCCAGCTTATCTCCAGGCAGCACTAGAGTTGCTCAGCAGTGTAGTTCTGGTTGTCAGCAAACATATTAATATCTCCCAGTTTAGGCTTCTAAGCTTTTTCTTTCTCTCAGACTGCCACAACCAAAAATGCTGCGCAAAGACAAGAACCACAACATGTACATTGCAGGATGCACTCAAGTGGAAGTGAAACCTACTGAGGAGGCTTTTGAAGTTTTCTGGAGAGGTTAGGACCCAACCAGAAGTAGAAGAATGTAAAGTAGTGGGTGGAACCCTGAGAGTTGGTACTCTAATTTGACAGCAGTCTATTGGATTGCATCAGAATGTATGTATAATGAGCTGATTCAGGTCCAGTCAATGATATCTCTTTCATCATAGTCAGACCAAGAGACACATCACAAACACACTTGAGCCAGGAGTCCAGCCACTCCCATAGAGTGTTCAGCATTAAACTGGTGAAGGCTCCACTGGATGCAGATGGGGACAATATCCTGCAGGTAAACTGCAGAGTGCAGGCTTGCTCTCGGCCTCAGTTCTCAACTTCTGGACTGGGAGTTAAATCACAAAGGTGTCCTTACAAGGAAGACTGAACTTTAATATATATATATTCAATACTTGAAAATAATTTTTCTTCTCATTAGATAGTGTCTGCACACCTGGAATTTTGCTATGAAAAGGATTTGCATATTTGAAAAAATCTCCTTGCTTAAGAACACTGTGCCATTGGTTGTTATTACTCTTAATGATTCTTTTGTATGGAAAAAATTCAGTTAATATTTTTCCATGTCAGCAGTTTGTCTTCCCATCATAAATTCAGTTAGCGGGTGGCCAGTGGTCTAAGTGACTTCTCTACTGGCAGATAGGCTGGTGGGGCTTCACCTGCTGATCACTAGTTACTACCAGACCTGTCATGCTATCAGGCTTATGGCAGTTATTCACAACATTTGCACCTCAGTACACAACTAATAACTTGAAACTGTTTAATGTAATCATCATACTGCAGCATGCAATTGTGACGGGATGGTTTATAGGTGGCAGAAAGAAATGATATTGCACACCACTAGGATTTGAATTCTTATTCCTATTTATTTACTAGTTGTCTGATCTAACTATAATAGTCTAATACTACAATAGAGCCTCCTCCTAAGATTGTGTGGTGGTGCAAACCTGTAATCCCAGCACCCTAGGAGGGAGGCTGCAACAGGACTACAAGCTCAGCTCAGCCCAGGCAAGTTTGTGCCTTAGTAGAACCCTTCTTAAAATAATAAGTATGCAAGGCTGGGGGTGTAACTCAGTATGAAGGCTCTGGTTTCAATCTTCAGTACTGAGGAAAAGGAAAACAGAGAAGATTGTGAGGACTAAAGGATGTGATGCTTATGAAGTTCATAACCACTGCTTGGGTATAGTCAGCAGTGAATGTGGTAGTCACTCAGTTAACACATTTCAGCCAGAAAATAGGTATACATGCTACCTTCCATGTACACTTGGTTTCCGTTGAGTCACTTCACAGAAAAGTGTGGGGTGCTGGAGTAAAGTGATAAAGACCAAGTCCCTGTCAACATCTTCTGATGCTGAAGGAAGACTTGACACCAGACAAGTGGTGGTTTCATGTCATGTGTGTTTGTCATGTGCTTACAGTCATGCACTCGTGTAACATGCATCCTCTGCCTTCTCTGCACATGGCATATCATCCAGATATCGCATCTGTTAGGACTTCATCATGGATGGACTTGATTCTGCTTCAAGAACACCATAAGCCATTGTAACTTTTAGGTTATTGGCTCTGTGATCCTTTTAGGAAAAAGAACACATCACGATAAGCCAGTTGTTCTTGGTAGATCTTGCTGGCAGTGAAAGAACTAATCGGACCAAAGTGGAGGGGAACAGATTACGTGAAGCAGGTGGGAAAAGTTTCATACTTATTGCAACAGGCTTCGAAAATTTACATTACCAGTTTATTGTCTGTGCTCCTAATGGTAGCTGTAGCATAATTGTCTCCATTTTAGATCATTTACATTATCCCAAACCAGCTGAACTGAAGCAGTATCACTGACCTTTAAATGTAGCTCCTTGTTATTTGGTAAGCCAGATACCAGAGCACAGTGGAGCTGGCTGCCTGTAGCATGGTCCCAGAGTGAATGCATTCTTAGGCACACTTGAGGTCAGCCTAAAAAGGTGATGTCTGTGGTCTTAGGAGCTTGAGGAATCTGTCAGACTTGTCTTTGCTAAGAAATGCAAACAATATTAGCCAGAAATAACAACTATGCTGCTTAGAAATCCTTGTTGAGATACAGAGGGGAAAGAGTTGTCTGGTTCCTCTGGGCCCAGAGGGGGCTCTAGACTCTTGGTGGAGCCAACATGACCTGAAATGGTCATGTTTGGAGAATTCTTTAGAGAGAAGATTTTAATATGAGGACATTAAACCCCTGCATCTAATGTACATACTTTATAATCCTGGAGGGGCCTCCTGGGCCATTACCTGCAACGTTGTCTTTTCATAAAAACTGAAAGGGTGCTTTTTAACCTCTACAGAAGTGCTAATGTTGAAATACAGCCTGACTGGGCATGGTGGCACATATCTGTAATCTCAGCACTTAAGAGGCTGAGGCAGGAGGGTCTCTGCCAGTTTGAGATCAGCCTGGGCTACACAGTGAGGTCAAGGCCAACCTGAACTACATAGCAAAACTCTGTTTAGAAAAAAAAATCTGAACCATGCATAGACCACTTTTTATTTGAGCCATGAAAATCTGTGAATGAGTCCCATCTACTAGTCAATATGAAGTTGATATTTTACCACACTTTGGCCACTATACTCTTTTCCAATGCTTTCTGTGTGTGTGTTTTGGTCAGGTAACATTAATCAATCACTGATTATGCTAAGGGCATGTATAGAGATCCTGAGAGAGAACCAGATGTACAGAATTAACAAGGTCGCTGGCAGCTGGTGTTGACCACTTGTATGGTGCTGTTTGTGTGTGTTTGTCCTGTGTGGTTACATTTTAATGTTCTTATAGATGGTTCCATATCGAGATTCTAAATTAACCCTTCTGTTCAAGAACTATTTTGATGGAGAAGAAAAAGTGCAGATGATCGTGTGTGTGAATCCAAAGACCACTGATTATAAAGAAAACCTTGTAATTTTCACTCATTTATCCCACAAAATCAAGGTTTTTTTGTGTGGGGGGGGTAGTGAAAGCTATTTTGATGTGAAGGTTCACATCTTGAACATTATATAAGTTGATATAGAAACACTGGCTAGAGAAGTGAACTGATAACCAATCTCTTTTTGCTTCATGCAGTGATTTCTGAAGAAGGACTTGGAGATGCTTATCTTTTAAAAACCACATATGTTTTGTGTTGCAGCAAGTGATGAGATTTGCAGGAGTGACCCAAGAGGTGGAAGTCACCAAAGCAGTAGACAAGGCCACATGTGGCTTCCTGCCCAGGAGGTGATTCAGAAACCAGATACGAGGAGGCCCAGTTGGAGATGGTATGATGTGGCACTGTAGCATCTACTCACTGGTTGGTCTGGCTCTAAGTTTTGAAAAATCTATTTCATATAAGGCAACAATTTACATTCCTTCTTTTCAAGAACCAAATGTCATGGTTCATTGCATTGGGGCTCTGATTGCACTTTAAACTTGTTTTAGCCCTTTCTTTCCTGTGCAACCTTTTGATTTTGTATGATATGATCTGGAAGCCTTGGTCACTGAGCTGGGCCCACAGAGTTTTCCACTTTTCCCTCTGTGTGAGATTTTGGACATCAACAATGAGCAGACCATTCCAAGACTGATCAAGAGCTTGGAGAAACATCAGCTGTGACAAGTGATGCCCGATGAGTTTACCAGACCAGGTACCAAGTGGTGTACCTGTGATTTCCCCTCATGGCCAGCTGATCATGAATCAAGAGCTGTTTCTTCTGTTTTTGCATTTGGAAGGATATTATTTACCTGTAAGCACTGAGAAGAGGATACTCTAGTGCAGGATGAAAGTGTTTTTCAGTATTAGAAAGAAAGCTTCAAGATGGTGGTACACATCTATAATCTCATCACTCAGGAGGCTGAGGCAGGAGCTTGAAGGCAGCCTGGGCTACATAGAGAGGTCAAGGATGACCTGGACTAGCGAGACCCTGTTTCAGTAAGAAGACAACAGAGAGGAGAAGGAAAGAAGTTTCTGTGTATGTCTTGTACATTTGAGAATCAAACTCCTGATTCTTTTTGGAACATGTTTTTCCCTTACAACCTGCCTCTTGGGGTGAGGTTTTCTGAAAGCTACATTTACCTAGTGTCTTCTAATAAGAGCTCTTTCCACCTGGTTCTTTTGGAGTAAAGCTTGGTCTGTATGCTTTTGGTTCAGAGAATGCTTTCAGTGCTTTATTGCAAGAATTTGAAAATGCTGTTAGAAATAAAGAAATCTATAGTCAAGGACAACTAAATGAAAAAGAAAAGCTCATTTCAGGACAGAAGTTGGAAATAGAAGGACTGGAAAAGAAGATCAAGAGGCTGGAACACAAGGTTTGCTTTGGGGTCCTGCAGCAGTACCTGCACCAGCTGGGCGGTGCTGGTCTCACACTGGGGTCTTCCCCATGCCTGTGCCTGCCACTCAGCAGTGATCACATGGTCATTTATTGTCTTCACCCTCCCCCTCAAGATTATTGGCTTATTATTAGTAATATTTCTTCCATGTGCTTTTTTTTAAAAGAAGTTCCTGAGGTAAATGCTCATGTGACATCATGGAAAAGTTCTGCATGTTCACTGGATGTGAATTTGGGTTACAAATCACACAGTGAGAGTGCAAACTTGGGCTACCCCTTCTGTGGGCTTTGGGGAGCAGCACTGGACTCCACTCAGTCTCATCTGAGGGTCACTTAGATTCTGGGGGACACATCCTTGTGCTGTTTTCTCTATTCTGAAACTTGCCTAAGAAATTACAGTGTTAGGTTTTAGGGGAAAAGGATTTTTGCTTGAAATTAGTTATAACTTTGTCTTTCAGTGAGGAGTTTATTTAATAAGATCTCATTTTAGAGAGAAACAATGCTTTTTCTATGATTTTTCTTTCCACAATCGTGCTTCCATGAGGAATTTTAAGATTATTTTATAGCCATGTGAAATGTTTGCATGCCAACTATTGAACACAGTGGTCTACTTTCCCAGGTTGAGATTTCAGAGAAAACTTCTACCTATGAAAAAGATAGGCAGAATCTGCAACAAGAGCTTGAAAACCAGAATCAACAACTTCAGCAGCAGATTTCCAAGAAGTGCAGGCTGGAAAGCAGTTGGCAAGGCATGGTGGTGGAAATGACCATGAAGTGGCAGAAAGAATGGCTGAGTGTCACCCTTCCAGTGCTCCCAGAGCTGGGAAGTTTTCTTCAAGCTGTAGTTCAGCTGTTTTCAGCACCTGTACTTTCAGTATGGCATTGGTTCATCTGAGGAAGAATGGGAGAACTTGTCAGTTTAAGGTGATAAAGTGATGAGGTAGATGGGTGCTCCTGTTGGAGGTGACTGAGAATGTTCTGTTGGTCACCTGTAGGACCATCGCAGTGGCAGCCACACAGCTGGAAATGCAAAACCAACTCTGGGTCAAGGATGTAACAGTGAAACTGCTGAAAACTATCATTACCGAGCCCAAAGCAGAAAAGCCACAGAAACACTCTCAGGAGCAAGAGCAAGGCCAAGAAAAAAACACTGATAGAGGTAACCATTGTTAATCTCCTGTTGTTATGTTTGGAAAACCTGTATAGCTTGCAGTGTTCTGTTTTGAAATGCTATATTATGTTTGACTCTATTCTGTTTTCTTTTGCTTTTTTCATTCTGTTTTGTTTTGTTTTGTCCTATTTTCTTTAAAATAAAAAAAATTAAAAAGAAACACTCATAGATCAACTTCTGCATTGCCAGCTGTGTTACCTTTTATTTCAAATTAAAAGCACTTTGCCTGATTCAAGCATGTTTAAGTAAACTCACTTCCATATTTTTTTCTTACAAACTAAGGTAATTTCCTTTGAATCTAAATAAAGGGACCAAGTTAATGTTGTGACTTTTCTCTTTAGTAAAATCTTAACATAGCTGTTGTAAAACTTTGCTTCTAAGTAAACTGATTTTATAGTAAATATTTGCTTTAGTTTTTTTTACTTTAGATTTTAACTTAGGTGCCCTGATTACTTGTTACTGACGTAGCAATGAGTCCCAAGGCATCTATAAACAGATGCTTCTGCAATCTTTCTTTGCAGATTTTTGCCTTAAACCTTTTTGGAGAGCAAATCATGGTGAATGGTCATTCTGATCAACTCTAGTCAATCCCTTTATTTTGTGGCTATACAAAGAGTGAATACTGTTCAAGACCTGGTTATCCTTGGCTAGGGCTAATGAAATGCCTAATTTGACCCTGAGATTTTTAAGAGGATTTACTGGAGGCACTTTAACTCCTTTCTTGAACTCAAAATCCTCTTACAAGTGCAGCAGAAGTTACCTAAGGTTACTATCTATGTGTCTAGGTTTGTTGGTCAAAAATAACTGGTGGACTGAATTGTATTCTGAAGTGAGGAGAAACATTAGCATTCCTGTTATGAATGCATGAAGAAGGCTCCTCAAAGCCTGTTTGAAAATGTATTATTGCCTGATGGGTTGAAGAATACTCACTTTTGCCAACATCCTGAGGGCCAGACTTCTGTTCATCATTGATCAGTAATGCAGTTTCCTCCCTGTGCTGAGGTGGGCATCTTTAGTGGCAATTTATATAGACTGTATTTTTATTGTATCACTTGAGTTGCACTGCATCTATTTTTTGTAAGTCTCCAGGGAACATGATTGAGTTTACCAGATGTGCATTTTGAAACCAGGCATTTCATACTTGGCCAGCTTTGAAGGCTTTGGCCTGTGGCAGACGTTCCCCACTTGCTTTTAATTTTATAAACAGATGTTCACACAATCACTTCAAGCTGTTAACTATGTCACATATGTGAAGTATCTTTTCATATGCTGAATGTGCCAAATTTAACTTCCCTAAATCTGCATGACATTTGACTGGAGGCACCTAGTCTTTTATTGCAAGACAGATACTGATTAGACACTATAGTCTTTGATTCTTAGAACCTCTATGAAGTTACAGAGGGAAATAGTTGGTATATTTTAGCCATTGATGTGCTTGAAGTTTTCCTGAAGTTCCATTTTGAGACTTAAAAATATGAATTGAAAGTGCTCAGAAGTACTTTATGTAGTTTTAATCATGTTATACAGAGGGTTTCATTACAACCTTTGCCTTTAGCATTTTTGCACTGTACAGCTTCATGAGCTTCTGTTATTTGTATAAGGAGTATTTTCTCTTCTTTAGAGGCCTAATGTTATGGCTTGTAGGTGGCCCCCTAAGCCTCATGTAGTCATGGAAGCAGCTGAATCTAAGCTTTGTGATTGATTCATTGTCTAGTGCTGAGATTGGCTGTGTGAGTTCTGCCCCCATCCAGGGGTGGAGCTGACATACAATGTAAGGTGGGAACAGGGTGTGTTTTTCCCTCTTTTGAGCAGTTTGCTTTTGCCACTTGCAGCCATGATGAACGGCTGCCCCTCAGCCATGCCATCCTGCCTTGGAACCAGCTGTGTATGGACTGAAACCCACCAAAATGAAAGAAATAAACCTCTCCTTACTTCACTTTGGGCATCAGGTGTTTTGTCTCAGCAATGAGAAAACAGTAACAGACACCCAGGACATGTTTAGTGCATTTATCAGTCTTACAGATGTTTTCAATTGACTTTTTGGTCCCATAGATTGTAAGTTGCCTCACAAAAGCAGGTACAAATACTGATTTTTGTTCAACAATGCAAAATAAATGATTCATTCTACACCCCCTATGTCAACTGAAGAACTACAATTACCAGCATGTCCCCTTTCATCCTTGAGTGAAAGGGGAATTCTCAGGTAGAATATACAATATACAAGCTGTGTGAAAAGAGGTGTGCTGGTTCTGTGTTTAAGTAGGAAAAGAATGTTTTAACTCTGTAAGTAACCTTTAGCTTTGGGAAAGGTCTGTTCTGATACTGTCATCTGCGAATGTAGCCAAGCCCGCTGCACTTCTAATAATACCTTTCCATTAATTCTGGGCTGTGCTTTTTTCTCAATGCCTCTTCCAACCTGATCAGAACACAGCATTCATCAGTGTCTGACTCAGATGATCTTACTCTGGAGGGGAGAGATGGGTAGATCATAAGCCTGCCTCTAACATGGACAATGAAACAGTCATGCAGCCACAGTGCCCCGTGCCATCACTGTGTCTATTCCCAGTCAAAAGGCACTAGCTGAGTGTGAGAAGTACATGCTGACCCACCAGGAACTAGCCTCCAATGGGGAGATTGAGACTAAACTAATTAAGGTAAAAAAAAAAAAGGTGTACACAGGCAGAAACACACTTTGAAAAATCAGCCAGGAGCCCTCCTCCACTGCCATTTTGATGACATCAGTGTCAAGTTGGAACATACCCTGGTGTTTGGCATAACTTTTTTCTTAGCAACAAATTTAACTGTCTGTGCTGTGAATCTGCTAAATTGGCACTAAATCCTCTTAAGTAAGCTGAAGCAACCCTAAGCCAGGCACAGTGGTGCACTATTGTGAGGTTGAGGCAGGAGAATGGAAAACTTGAGCCCAGTCTAGACAAATTAGCAACTTAGCAAGACCCTTGTGTGTCTGTTGTTGAAGATGAAAAGCCTATATCAAAATCTGACTCTTGGCTGGGGATATAATTCAGCAGCATAAGTGCCTGTCTGGCAAGTGCAAGGTAGTGAGTTCAATACCTGGTACCAAAAAAAAAAAAAGACTCCTGAAAATTACTCAAGGTTTAGCTACCCAAAGTCCTTTTCTGAAAAGAAGCAACTCACCTTTCTATAGCATTTTCTTTCCTTAGATCATGGAATCAATGAATAGAAAAATAAGACTGTCATGAGAAAAAATAAACCTTTTCATTTAAAATTCAGTTTAGAGGACAGTGCTTACAATAGTTAAAAATAAGACCACTGTTTTTATTTTTTATTTTTTTTTGCGGCACCAGGAATTGAATTCATGACCTTGCGCTTGCCAGGCAGGTGCCTAGACCGCTGAGCTAGATCCCCAGCCCTGGTGTTTTTGAGACAGGGTCTCACTATGCCGTTCAGGCTGGCCTTGAGCTCACTTTGTAGCCCAGGCTGGTCTCGAACTCACAACGATCCACCTGTCTCAGCCTACCGAGTGCTGGGATTACAGGCGTGAGCCACCATGTCCGGCTAAGACCACTGTTTAAAGATGGGAGAACTGCTGAGATGAAAGGCACAGTACCTTGGAATGTGCAGAAAGTGCTGCCAGTTTTCTAGATCCTTACCTCACTGCTATGCTGTTGTTCCCTTTTGGTTTGAGGCAGGATCTAGCTCTTTAGTCCAGACTGGCCTCAACCTCACAATCCTCCTGCTTCAGCCTCCTAACTGCTGGGATGATAGGCATGTGTTAGCACACCTGACTTGCAGTTTAGTTTTTAAATTACAGGTAGAACAAAACTCACAATATCTTTTCCCCCACAATTAGGAATGTTGCTGGTTACACTGTATTGGGTTTCTGTTAGAGAGGGGGATGAAATCAACTTGGTAAAGTGCTTTGCTTTGTACCAGATCAGCAACCCAAGCATCATCTGGTTTTGTGGGTGGGAGTTTGCATACAACAGGAGAATCTTGAGGATAACATAAAATGTGATATATGTGTGTTTATGATGTGGATGTATCTGAGTGTAACCATGGCCTTTTCTCTTGGCTTTAGGGTGATGTGTATAAAAAAGGGGTAGTGGCCAAGCTGTTCAGTTTACTGGTATTGAGACCTTAAAACAGCAATTGACAGGCAGGTGAGTCGGCTCTTCAAGGGGCCCCTGTTTCTCAGTGCTCATTCTGGTGAATGGAACACCCTTGGCACATGTAAGGGTAGAGTTGATTTTCCCCAGGCCTAGCGTTTTTTTTTTGTATTAGATGCACATATAACTCTGGCATCCTGTTGCCCTTTTTCAGTAATCAAAAGCGAAGTTTATTGGCAGCAGCAGCACCTGCTCAACCAGATGGCATGGAGTCTGAATTGATTGACCTAGAGACACGGGTAGGGTGAATGCTAACTATCTGCATGCTCAGGAGGTGTGTGGGGCTTTCAGCTCCACCTCTGCAGCACTCCCTGCTGATTTTTTTGAGGGGTGGTGTTTCTGAGACAGGGTCTCACTATGTAGCCCAGGCTAGCCTTGAATTCACAGCAATCCTCCTGCCTCAGCATCCTGAGTGCTGGGATTACAGGCACGCACCTCCACACTTGGCTTTTCTTCCTCATTTCTGAGGATGCTGTGGCTGATCTCATGGCACCTGAATGGAACACATCTGTGTTTTGTGAGGGTTCCTTGGTGCAGAGCCCCTGCTCTCAAAATGGAGCCAGAGGTGGCAGGAACAATGGGAGCAAGAGCAGAAGGGCAGGGGTCATAGAAGCAGGGGTACAGGGCTGCTGGGGAAAGAATGTGAGTGCTATCCAGAGGCTGTGCTCTGGCCCTGGCTGCCAGCTTCTGGAGAGCTCACCCTTAGGTAGAGAGAGTTCTCAGGATGACTGCCTCTACCCTTCTGGTCCCAATGGCAGCCCGTGCCCGAGCAGGTGCCTGGCTGGAGGTTTAAGTTCAGTGCTTTTGCCACATCAGAGAGCAGCACTGACCTCCCTCTTGTGGGGGCTGTGTCTCAGAAGTGCTTGGTGGGCAGGGGCTGACTAGTCCTGTCCTTCGCAGTGCTCCATGGCTGTGGATATAAGAATGGCATCTCAGCTGGGACCGGGATACCAGCACCACGCACACCCCAAGTGAGTCTCTTCCCTCCCAGTGAGCTGCACCTTGTTCTCAGGGGCAAATGTGGCCCCCCGAGAATGTGTGGGCCCTGCTCACAGAGTGTCCTGGAATCCACAGTGCTGGGATGCTCAGAGGGCAGGCGGGGGCCATCAGAACTGTAGGGGATGGGGACAGGAGACTGGTGGCTCAGTCATGCTCCTTCAGGGATCCTGAAGCTGAATGCAGACCCAAAGGGTGGAGCTGGGCATGCAGGCTTTCTGGGGTTTTTCTTTTCTCCTGGGCTGGGTATAGTGTGCAGTGTTTGCTAAACACATAAACCAAATGTCAGTGTTCATAGTAGAGGAGGAATCACATCTTTTCTCTCTTCTTTAAAATTTATACTCGAGTCTCTTCTTTTTCTCTACTTTAGTAAATCCCTTCTTTACAAATATCTCTACAACTTTGTTTTGTTTTGCTTTATACCAGGGATAGAACTCACAACCTTGTGCTTACCAGGCAAGCACTTGGGCCACTGAGCTAAATCCTCAGCCCTGTTTTATTTTTTGAGACAGGGCTATGCTGTAGCTGAGGCTGGCCTCAAACTCATGGTGACCCTCCTGTCTCAGCCTATCTCATTCTGGGATTACAGGCATGCACCACCACGCCCAGCTAGCTACCACTTTTTAAACATTTGGATTCCTTAGGCAATTTGGAAAATTGTTGGGACAAGTATGGATGGGAAGTCCTATTTTCTGGAACAATTTACATTCTCCCTGTCTTTCTGGTTTTTGAGACAGGGGCTATGCACCCCAGACTTTCCCTGAACTTAAGCTACTTTCCTTCCTTGGTTTCCCAAGAAAACAGCAATTTTCCAATCTCTCCTGGTTTATGATGAATGTGTCACTAGTGGTGAGACTCAATGCTCAACGCTAGTTTTTCTGTTTCAGGCACAAGAAACCATGAACTCAGTGTCCCAGCAGCAAAAGAATATCGTTGTTTGCGTTGATTTCTCCAGCTCCATGCAGAGGTTGTCTTCTGGGTCATCTTATGCAACATCACGGCCCTCAGTGACATCTGATACTGGTCTAGAACCTGCTTCTTTCACGGTTCCAAATCCAGGGTCCAGTGGCTTTGAGTTTTATAGCTCTTTCTGTATTTAATATTAATAGAGGAATTCCTCCTCCTTTTGTATATATATATATATATATATATATACATTTTTATGAACTATTTTTGTAATGCTCCTGTATATTCTTGTACACTTACAACTCCAGTTTTTAAAGCAAGTGTTCACCTTGGCAATTAGGGAAGAATATATTATATCTAGAACACACATCACTTTTTATTGTCTTTTCCATCTCTTTGTATCTCTCAAGTGTTGATATTGATTAGCTGCAAGAATGCACTTTAGGTGTGTCTGACAATTCAGACTTGCAAGATAAGGATGTCAGGATTGGGCCACATTGGTGAGAATTGTGTGTGTATCTATTCTGTGTGACACTCACACTGAAAGCATGGAAATGAAAAGCACTGTTAGAAAAGCAAAGATGTGTGGTGATTGTTTGTTCAACACATTCTCCCACCATCCAGCAAAAGGCCTGGGTTTACCTAGCTCTTCCTAGCTGTACGATGAATGAACAGAAAGCATTGTAAAACAGAGGAACTTGCATGTGTGTGGACAGTACCTTTTCTGTGTGATAACTAATATCTACATATCAAGCATGTTCTACACACTTGAGGAAACATGGTCTGAGGACAACATAAATTAGAGTAATACTGAAGTTCATAGTGAAATATTCATTCTTGCTTGGGTGAATACACATTTTTCCTCAGATTAAATTTGTTTTTTTTTTAAGGTTTGAGACAGGGTCTTCAATATAGCCCAGGATTTCCTCAACATTTTTTTTATTTTAAAGAGAATAGTACACAACAAAACAAAACAGAATGAAAAAAGTGAAAGAAAACAGAATAGAGTCAAACATAAAATAGCATTTCAAAAGAGAACACTGCAATCTCTATAGGTTTTTAAAACATAACAACCGCAGATTAACAATGGTTAACCTAGTGTCTCTTGCTTTCTTCAAAATGGTTATTCATACTTTTACAGACAGTAAACTCGAACAAAACAAAGTAGTATAAAACCAGATAAAAGAGAATAGCATTACAGGTCTTCAAGTTGGATAACAAGAAATGAGCAATGGCTACTGTAGGATCTCATTTTTCAAAAGAGCTATTCCTATCTTCTCGCTTATTGCTTTTAAATAGTAGGAAAGGGACTTATACCAATCAAATTAAAGAATAAAAGCACCATTGGATTTTAGAACCATTTCTCCACATTTGTCAGGAATTTTGTATTTTATTGAGTCTTTAAGATTCTTACACTAGGGAGACAATGTGGTGTTTACACATGTGTGTTTGGTTTATTTCACTTATGAGTATGGTCTCAAGCCTCAACCATTTACCTATAAAAGCCTCCATGTGATCATTTTTTATAGCTGAATAGTACTCCATTGTATAAAAGTACCACATCTTCTTTAACCATTCCTCGACTGATGGGCATTTGGGTTGTTTCCAAGAATTAGCTATTACAAATTGTGCTGCTATAAACATAGGTGCACATACATCACTGTGGTAAGATGATTTCACTTTTTCTGGGAATAGGCCCAGAAGCAGAATAGCTGGGTCAAATGGGACTTCCAGTCCTAGCTTTTTGAGAATCCTCCAAACTGACCTCCACAGTGGTTGCACCAGTCTGCACTCCCACCAACAGTGGAGAAGTGTTCCTTTTTATCCACAGCCTCTCCAGCATTTATCGTTGGTGGTTTTCTTGATCCTGGCCATTCTTTCTGGAGTGAGATGAAATCTCAGAGTTGTTTTAATTTGCATTTCTCTAATGACCAATGATCCTGAACATTTCTTCCTGTATTTATTTGCCATTCGTATTTGCTCAGCTGAGAAGTGTGTTTTCATCTCAGATTCCCATTTCTGGATTGGGTCTTTGAATTTCGAGGGCCTCATATTTTTTAATTATTTATATGTTCTAGATAGAAGACCTCTGTCTGAAGGGCAGTTGCCTAAAATTTTTTCCCAATTTGTGGGTTTTCTTTTCACTCTATTGGAGATTTCTTTTGACATGCAAACACTTTTTAACAACACAAGATCCCAGTTTTTGATTCTGGGAAGGGGTTCCCGTGCAGTTTGACTTTTGTTGATGAATTCTCCACCTACCCCTATGTTTTCAAGATTTCTACCTAATTTGTCTTCCACCAGATTTAGTGTTTCTGCTTTAATGTTTAGATCTTTGAACCATTTTGACTTTAGTTTAATGTATGGTGATAGGCTTGGGTCTAATTTTAGTTTGCGGCATATGGCAAGCCAGTTTTTCCAGCACCATTTATTAAAGAGGCTATCTTTCTTCCAGTGAACATGTTTGGCTCCTTTGTCAAAGATAAGGTTGTTGAGTGTGTTTGTATTTGGGAGTGTATCTTCTAATCTATTCCATTGATCCTCAGGTCTGTTTTCATTCCAGTACTATGCTGATTTGATTACAGTAGCTTTGTAGTATAATTTCAAGTCTGGGATTGTGATGCCTACTGTCCTGCCTTTGCTGCCCAGAAGTGCGTTTGGTAATCTGGGTCTTTTGTGGTTCCAGATGAATTTTAAGAATGATTTCTCTAGATCCGTGAGGTATGCTAATGGTATTTGGATGGGAATTGCATTAAATCTGCATAATAATTTTGAGAGAATGGCCATTTTCACTATGTTTGTTCTTCCTATCCATGAGCATGGAATGTCTTTCCATTTTCTGAGATCCTCTGCGATTTCTTTTTTCAGAGTACTATAATTTTCCTTTAATAGATCTTTTGATTCCTTTGTTAGGTTGATTCCTAAGTATTTCATTTATTTGGATGCTATTGTAAAGGGTGTGGTTTCCCTTATTTCTCTCTCAGTGCATTTGTTGTTTGTGTATAGGAATGTGACTGATTTGTGGGTATTGACTTTGTATCCAGCTACATTACTGAATTTGGTTATGACATCCAGAAGTCTTTCTATGGACTTTTGTGGGTCTTCTATGTAGAGTATCATGTCATCTGCAAATAGTGATAACCTAACTTCTTGCTTTCCTATTCTTATTCCTTTTATTGCTGTCTCTTGTCTAACTGCTCTAGCTAATGTTTCCAGCACTATATTGAATTGGAGCGGTGATACTGGACATCCTTGTCTTGTTCCTGATTTTAGAGTGAAAGCTTTCAGTTTTTGACCATTTAATGTGATACTGGCTGTTGGTTTGTCATAGATGGCTTTTATCAGATTGAGGTAAAGACCATGTATTCCAATTTTCTGTAGGGTTATCACGAAGGCGTGTTGGACTTTATCAAAAGCTTTTTCTGCATCTATTGAGATGACCATGTGGTTCTTATGTTTGGCTCTATTGATATGGTGTATTACATTTATTGATTTGCGTATGTTGAACCATCCTTGCATTCCTGGGATGAATCACGCCTGGTCATGGTATATAATCTTCTTGATGACTTGCTGCATTCTGTTTGCCAGTATTTTATTGAGGATTTTTGCATCTATGTTCATTAGAGAGACTGGCCTGTAGTTCTCTTTCTTGGTTGGGTCTTTCTCTGGTTTTGGTATTAGGGTAATGCTTCCTTCCAGGAATGATTTAGGGAGACTTCCTTCACTTTCGATTTCATTGAATAGTTTGAGGAGTGTTGGCAATAAGTCTTCCTTGAATTTCTTGTAGAACTCAGCTGTGAATCCATCAGGACCTGGACTTTTCATGGTTGGTAAGATTCTAATTACATTTTCGATTTCATTAACTGAAATTGGATTATTTAGTAGTTTTACATCTTCTTTGTCCAGTTTGATCATTGATATGTTTCTAGAAATCTGTCCATTTCTTCAGTGTTCTCAAACCTATGAGAATAAAGATTTTCAAAATAGGTATTGATGATCTTCTGTATGTCCACAGGGTGTGTAATGATTTTACCCTTTTCATTCCTTATTGCATGGATTTCGGTTTTCTCTTTCCTTTTTTTAATAAGGTTGGCTAGCAGCTTATCAATTTTATTTACTCTTTCAAAGAACCAGCTCTTTGACTCGTTGATTCTTTGTATTGTTTTCTTAGTCTCAATTGCATTAATTTCTGCTCTGACCTTTATAATTTCCTCCCTTCTTTTGGCTTTGGGTTGAGCTTGTTCTTCTTTTTCTGGATATTTCAGGTGTAACATCAGGTTGTTTATTTGCATTCATTCTATTTTCCGGATGTTGGAATTCACCACAATAAATTTCCCTCTAAGGACTGCTTTCATTGCATCCCACAGTTTCCGGTGGGTTGTATTTGTATTTTCATTTGCTTGTAGATATTGTTTAATTTCTTCTTTAATTCCCTCTGTGACCAACTGATTGTTCAGGAGTGTGCTATTTAATTTCCATGTGTTTATGGAGTTTTTGCAATTTCTTTTATCGTTAACTTCCAGTTTGATGGCACTGTGATCAGATAGCATGCATGGGATGATTTCAATTACTCTGAATTTACTTCAGCATGTTTTATATGCCAATATATGGTCTATCCTAGAGAATGTACCATGTGAAGCTGAGAAGAATGTATACTCTGATGTTCTTGGGTGGAAAACTCTGTAGACATCTACCAGGACTATTTGTTCACAGGTTTGATTCAATTCTGTTATTTCTTTGCCGATTTTCTGTCTAGTTGATATGTCTCTTTGAGTCAAGGGTGTGTTAAGGTCTCATGTTATAATTGTGTTATTGTTTATTAGATTTTTCATTTCCATTAATATTTGTTTTATATAGTTGGGTGCTCCGATATTTGGTGCATATATATTTAAGATTGTTATTTCTTCCCCTTGGAGTTTTCCCCTAACCAGTATATAGTGACCTTCTTTATCTCTTTTAACCATTATTTGTTTGAAGTTCACATCATCTGCAAACAGAATAGCTACCCCTGCTTTTTTCTGGGTTCCTGTTGCATGGAGTATTGTTTTCCATCCTTTGACTTTCAGTCTATGAGTTTCCTTTTGGGTTAGATGGGTTTCTTGTAGACAGCATATGGTTGGATGTTGTTTCTTGATCCATTCTGCCAGTCTGTTCCTTT